>JAJJWX010004052.1:0-17093 GCA_023529315.1 Papaver bracteatum
GAATAAGGTGTCGAGAGTATGAAGGTGAAGTATATTTGATGACTTGTTAACAGAAGGTTGAGCAGGCTAGCAAGTGTTTCCGGCAGGCTCTGGGTGTTGAATACGATGGTATTAACACTTGGTTTTTCTGTTGTCGTTGTTGGAAATAGGGATGAGAACCTATTTATACAAGTCGATAAGCCTTCATCACGTCTCTCGTGGGAAAGTGGAGGAAGTGGAGTGATGGAGGAAGTGGAGTTGTGTGTTAGTGTCACACGGTTGCTTTCCCACTTCTCCTATCATCGCTAACCGCCCATGTTCCCCTGACACGATATTGTGATGGCGTGTTGCACGCTGCACGCTGTAAACCACCAGACCAATACCCCAGTTTGTATCCCCCAGTTTGTGACATGATTGATGTCTCGAGTGTGTGGATCGTGGGACCCACGTAAAATAGTGCAGGGTGAATCGTGAACTTGGTATGTCATCGCATGCAACCATCTTCAGCTGACCGTTTGGAGGTTGTATGGGCATGCCACGCCTTGGTCGGTCACCCTGTGAAGAAGAGTGACAGATGGTGATCATGGTGATACCTTGTTTGCTGGTTGATTCGCACCCTAAGTCATTCGTACAAGCTTGCAAAGTTGGACGGACGAGATGGTTTGTAACCCTACTTGCGATCGTTGGATGGGAGGCGCGCATGCTTCCTCTTTCAACCCAAACGTTTGCAGGCTAAGGGAGTTTCTATGGAGGAACCGATTGGCCCTGCATGGAGGTGGTCCAATGGTGTTAACTCCCATGCCTGCTTGACTTGCAAAGATTTGATCTAAGCCACTCGACTCAGGTGTCAAAGACGAGTGGTCGAGATTAGAACTTACGAAGGGGCCGTGACATGCCACCTTTGGGCGCGCGTACCGAGGAACTTGACCACTTCCAGTCTTGGATGATCAGATAGGTGTGAAGTCGGGCCCATGGTGGTCATGCTAGCATGCTCGGTTCCTTCTAAGTCTCCATATTTGCCTTCCATCCAAGCCTGCGAATATGGACGCTCGAGATGTTTCTGCGACATATGCGCCGCAAACCCTAGTTAGGATTTCGGACCGGCCACTTTGGGCGATCGGTTTTGGGTTGCGTGCGCCTCATTTGGGGAGACTGACCATGTATGAAACATCTTGGGCCGACAGTGATCATGTACATGCTTACTCTATGACCCTGGGCTCAATCTAAGCCATCCAACTATGCCTGCGAAGTCGGATGGTCGTGATCGTTTTGGATCTTCTCAACCTGCATAAGGCATTAACCTAGCCTTGTTTGGGAAATCGTTTCTTGCACCATGGCTTGTCTATGAGGGAGTCGGTCATGTAGGTAGAAATTGGGTCCGCCAATGGTGTATCATCACTTCACTACTTGTTTTAGGGTATAATCTAATCCGTCCAACTATACCTGCGAAGTTGGACGTTCATGATTAAAATAAACCCTAGCCGTGCGTCATGCTCACTTTGAGCGCACGTTTTGGAATGACCAATTGTAGTTGGTCTTGACCGTTCAGTCATGCATGAAGGTGGGTCCGAGGTGATCATGGTAGCATGCTCAGGACCCCCTGAATCTATATCTACACCCTCCATCTATGCATGTGAAGTTGGACGGATGAGATCTATTTTTGGGTTTGTTTTCAGCAGGTGAGACTAACATGGGTAGTCTTGCATGCGTTCAACGGGGCTAATATAAACCGCCATCAGGTAGCCTACGGGTGTTTGCATGTCGAACACAAGGTTTTAATTAAAGCAGTAATGTTGTAAACCTACAGAAAATCGGGATGGTTGCTACATGCTCCGCTCTGGGTAGGTTATAATTTTCAGGGATGGTTACACATGCTCCAATGAATTATCATGGAGAGAAATATTCATCACCTGAAGTCTTTATCCTTTGCAGGGCGTTAGCTTACAAAAATTGGTTTTTTACAATTTTAGCCTTTAAATAGAAATCCACCATCAACACACGGTTTGACCTAATTTGCGCAAATGTACGTATTAGGTCCAAAACTCTTCCAAACAACTTGGAACTTCATGAAACGATCATCATTTGATCCCGTGACCACCCAGGGCCGGTTTCATGAACCCTTGGTTGGTCCCTCATCTCTTCATAATTAATTAGGCTTTATTACCTAAGGCTCACACGAGCATTTTTCGAATAAATGATTAAACTAGAATTTAATCATTCTTTCATCAAAAAATCACCAACTCTTCAAGAGGCCTTAGTATTTGCTCACTCGAGCATACATGAGCTACATAATTAACCCACGGTCCCGTGAAGCCGTTCCTCCTTTACTCCATGGTTAATTTTCAAATAAAACATCAATTGATCAAATTAGGGTTTCTGAGTCCAAGGATCATAATCCCAGATTCAAGCACTAATAATTTTATGACGATCTCATGATCAGTATTCTTATTAATTATACTTGATTCAACTACCAATATTTTAATTAATATTTTATTTGGTCACGCTACCAATAATTCATCAGATGAGCAATACTTGCTCAAATCAAGGAATATTGGTTCAACTATCAATATTCAACAAATCAGAGCAATACTTGCTCACCTCAACTATCAACGTGAGAATCATGTCCACGTTCAATTCATGAGTTTCAGTTAATTTTACAAAATCATGTTCAACTCAGTAAATACATGGACTCATCGTTCCATGAAATCATGAAGTCAACAACTGACTAAACTAACCACGAGACGTTAATCGTGTCACTTATGGGGATATCAACTAGGGTTTTGGTCTGGCGGTCCACGGCACATGTGTTCAAACACACGATGGAATGTGAGCAAGTCGTGCAATCAGTTGAAGGAGTTAACAAAGTAGTATATGGAAAATCAACCAAGTCTCCACACGATGAGCAACTGGTTTCAAACACGATTTCCACTTCTCCACTCTTTGATTCCATATACTGTCACACTTCATGGGATCATGGTGTATACAATTCCAGCAATATAAATAAGTCTCTGAATCATGATTGAAACAACAAGAAAAACAACGACAAGAACAACAACGATCTCACGTCTCACAGACAACACAAGATCAACAACTCATCAATTGAGAAATTACTCTCAACTGAGCAATTTCAATCATTCAGAACTTATCATATTCAGAATTCACAACACACCTATAATCTTTGATTACCGTTGATTCCACACATTTCTTAGCTTCCCTCCTACAGATCGACCCATCCTCTCTTGTGACCGAATTTACTCTGGAATGGCCATTGTCTTGGTTTAGGCCGGAGTACTACAGATTGATCTCTCGAATTCAAAGCACCCCCTTTGCAGCGGTGCATCTATGTGAGGTTGAACATTTCGCTCGGTTCAAGGAGTCCCCTCCATACGGTCGTCTCCTCATGTAGTGATGTATACTACAAAGGGAAGAAACTTAGAAGGATCTAAGATTAAGTTGAAGAAGAGAAGTAAGAAAAAGAAGAACAAGGGAAGAGAGATGAGAACTCAGAGTAAAGTAGAAGGAACAATAATTCAATAATGCATAATGGTATCTAAGGCAAAGTTGGCTACTAATACAGCTTGTCACACGTTAAGCGTGTACATGGGGTTAAAGGCACCCGAGACAATGTAATAGGGCACCCCAGTAAATAAGAAGAAATTAAAATGATACTCCACAAGTGTTTCATGATAGATACCCCTCACTTAAAAAGATTATTGTCCTCAAGAATCATATCTAGGAACTATTTCTTAATAACAACATTGTCTTCCCAGGTTGCTTCCTCTGCAGTAGAATGAGCCCAGTGAACTAGGAGTTGCTTAACTTGATGTTGCGGCTTCTTGACAACTCTGGTATATAAGATGTGGAGTGGAGCAATATTCATGCAACCTTGAGAGTCTATAGAAGGAACAACTGTCTGGGGAAGTAATCCTGAGCCAATCTAAGGTTTGAGTTGGGAGACATGAAACACAGGATGGATTCTAGAAGTAGTAGGTAGTTGCAGTTTGTAGGCTACCTTCCCAAGTTTCTCAATAACTTGATATGGGCCAAAGAATTTAGCAGATAGTTTTAAACTCCTCCTCAATTAAACAGAGGACTGTCTGTAGGGTTGTAGCCTTAAGTAAACCCAATCACCCACCTTGAATTCCCTCTCAGATCTTTTTTTTATCAGGATGTTGCTTCATCCTGTGCTGGGCTTCTTCCAATGAAGATTTCAGTATGATCCCCATGGCCTGTCTTCTCTGTAAATATTTTTCAACAGTTTTATTTGTGGATGGTTGATGAGAGAAAATCCCAAACTGAGGAGGCTTGTATCCATATAGGGATTGGAAGGGTGTAGACTTTAATCTAGTATGATAAGTAGTGTTGAACCACCATTCTGACAATGATAGCCACCCAACCTACTTGGTTGGCCTATAGCATGTCATATATCTCAAATATAATTCTAAGCAAGCATTCACCCTCTCAGTTTGTCCATCTGTCTGAGGGTGATAGGCTGTGCTCATGTGGAGGGCAGTTCTCATCTTGGTGAATAATTCCTGCCAGAAATTACTAAGAAAAATGTTATCCCTATCTGAGACTATAGTTGCAGGCAGCCCATTTAATTTAAAAATGTTAGTTAAGAATACCTTGACTATAGCTGAGGCAGTGAAGGGGTGACTGAGAGGAAGGAAATGACTGTATTTGGAGAATATATCAACCATAACCATAATAACATCTCTACCCTCTGACTTAGGTAGTCCAGTGATGAAGATCATGGATATGTGCTTCCAAGCTTGATCAGGTATTGGTAGAGGTTGGAGTAACCCTGCTGGTGGTGTGTGTGGTACCTTAAATTGTTGACAGATGTCACACTCTCTGATGTACTGGTATAAGTCCTTCTTCATTCCAACCCAGTAAAAATGATGCTTTGCTCTCTGATAGCTGCCTTGGTTACCTGAGTGTCCCCCCATAGCAGAAGAGTGAACAACATCTAAAATTTGTTGCCTTAAAGTTCCTACTGACCCAATATATATTTTCTCCTTGTATATGAGAATACCTTGTTTCAGTGTATATGAAGGTCTGCTAGCAGGAGATATAATTAGTTGAGGTACCAACTCTTGTGCCATCTTGTCTGAGTCATAACTATCTTGTACTTCCAGTAACAAAGCTGGTTGCCACTGTGAAATGAGTTGGAAGTTTGATATTTCAATTTGGGGCACCCTAAACAAGGCATCAACCACCTTATTCTTAGCTCCATTTTTGTAACATAATGTATAATCATAACCCAAAAGTTTATTAAGCCACTTTTGCTGAGTCATAGAATGCAGCTTTTGTTCCATGAACTACTTCAGGCTTTGATGGTCAGTAAAGATAGTAAAATGGTTTCCCAAGAGGTAAGGCCTCCATTTGGTAACTTCCATCACTATGGCTATTAACTCCTTTTCATATGTGGACAAGGACAAAAAATTTATTCCCATGCCTTTGCTGTAATAAGATATAGGTTGCCTCTTTTGCATCAGGACTGCCCTTATCCCTGTGTCACAGGCATCAGTCTCCACTTCAAAAGGGATGTTGAAATCAAGCAGGACAAGTACTGGAGTGGTGGTTACAGCCTTCTTGAGTGTGTCAAAAGCTACTAGAGCTGTAGGGTTCCAATAAAAGTTATTCTTCTTCAGTAACTCAGTTAGAGGTTTGCAAATAACTCCATAGTTTTGCACAAACTTTCTATAATACCCAGTCAACCCTAAGAACCCCCTGAGATCTTTTAAAGTAGCAGGAATATTCCATTGCATCATGAAGTCAATCTTAGATGGGTCTGCTACTACTCCTTTCTGAGAAATTATGTGGCCTAAATACTCCACCTGATTTTGTCCAAAGGAGCACTTGCTGAGTTTGGAAAATAGTGTATGCTTCTTAAGTGTGCTGAGAGTAGTTTTCAGGTGTTTCAAATGACTGTCCATATCAGGACTATAAACCAATATATCATAAAAAAAAAACAAGTATGAACTTCCTGAGGTATGGCTTAAATACATTATTCATCAGGGCTTGAAAAGATGTTGGAGCATTGGTTAAACCAAAAGGCATCACCATGAATTCATAATGCCCCTGATGAGTTTTAAAAGATGTCTTGTGAGTGTCAGCTGGGTAAACTCTAATTTGGTGGTAACCAGCCCTCAAATCAATCTTGGAGAACACCTTGGAGCCAAATAACTCATCTAATGGTTCCTCAATTATAGGAATAGGATACTTGTCCTTAATAGTTACTGCATTCAACCTTCTATAGTCCACACAAAATCTCCAACTTCCATCCTTCTTCTTAATTAGTAGGATTGGTGAAGAAAAAGGGTTGTGGCTGGGTTGTATAACTTTTGTTTTTAACATTTCTTGTACTAATTGCTCAACTACCTATTTTTGGATGTAAGGAATTCTATATGGTATTTGGTTTGGAGGTGTAGTGAGTGGCTTCAATGGTATATGATGATCATGAGTTCTTAAAGGAGGCAATGATGCGGGTTCTTGAAATATAGATTCATATTTTTGTAACAAGGGTTTGATGGCTTCTGGTGTCTCAGTTTGTTTTTCACAAGAAGTTATGGCAAATAAATTACCAATCAATCCATGTTTGTTCTTCTTAAGCCACTTATGTAGAGCCTTACATGTAATCATTGAGATTTGAGCATTAGTAGAATTACCTTGTAGCTTAATGTCATCTCCATCTTTGGTGAAAGTTACTGTGAGCTTGTTAAAGTCAAATAACATGGGGCTCATATCTTTCATCCAATCAACTCCAAGCACCATATCACACCCTCTCAGCTTCAACAGCCTCATGTCAACTGAAAATCATGCCCTTGCATTTGCCATGTGAAAGAAGAGCATTTAGCATCACTGACCATCTTGGTACCATTAGCCACATCTATCAACATGGGGGTTGCAAGATCAATGTTCACTCCACATCTTACAGCAGCTCCTGGATCCAAGAAACTGTGGGTGCTTCCACTATCTATTAAAATTGTGAGAGTTTGCTTCTTGTTGGATCCTTCAATCCTGATGGTGTTATGAGCAACACTACCAGCCAAAGCATGCACTGAGATTTATACCTCTTCTTCTGTGCCAGGTGATATTGGTGTTTCAACAGGAGTCTCCTCACCAGATTGGACTGAATCTTCTTCATCTATAGCTAACATGTATATCTATTTCTTTATGCATTTGTGCCCTGCTTGGAAAACTTCATCATAATTGTAACATAGACCTCTCTCCCTTCTCTTCCTCATTTCAGCATATGACAAACTTTTTATGGGAGGTAGGGAATTTGCAGTGTAAGATTAAATGTTTTTAGTGAGGTTTCTAGGACTTGTTGTGGGAGATGGAAAATTTCTTTGAGAGTGTTGGTTTAGAACATAAAGTGGGGGTGGCCTGTAAGAAGACTTGGATTTCTTGGCTACATTTTCAAGGAGAGCCTCTTGTATTCTTGCAAGGTATACTGCATTTACCAGTGTTGTAGGAGAGAACATTTGTACATGTAGCCTTAATTCATCCTTTAAACCACTGATAAAACTTGAAGTGAAGTAACTTTCTGTGAGGTGAGGGTATTTGGCTAATATTAGAGCCTTGAGTTCTTCAAAAATTTCTTGATATTCCAAGACTGAACCTAATTATTGAAGTTTGTTGAACTCTCCCACAATGTCATCATGTCCTCATTCTTGAAAAAGAAGGCATATATCTCGAATAAAATCTTCTCATAATACTACTGGTTTGCCAATTTGATAATCCTGAAACCATACATCAGCTTTTCCCTCCAAATACATAGAGGCCAAATTCACCATCTGTGTTTCTGTCATATTATGCATATGGAAGAATTTTTTGCATTTTCGTATCCATGACCTAGGATTGGTTCCATCAAATTTTGGAAACTCAACCTTTGGCCTAGGTTGTTGAAATTAATTATGGTCATGAACTCCAAGAATATAACGAGGTTGAAATACAGTATTTTCACCTGAATGATTGTTGTTACCGTTAGGTGGTGGACCCAAAACGCCGTCAGATCCATTAGTATAAGACTGATTTTTCATGGAAGCTTCAATGAAACGTTCCATTTGGTTAGTGAGAGTTGTAGTAATTGCACCCATGAGCTCTGGAGTTGATTTTCCCTGAGATTTTTTAATATCTAAAATAGATTTCATCACAACATCATACTTAGCCTATGAATCACTCTGAGATTTAGTAATCTCATCCATCTTCTTATTATAATATGCTTGTGCGGAGGTGAGTGCATCTATTTTTCTAGTTGATTCCTCAACAGCTTCTTTGTTAGCCATGATAGGTCCAAGAGATCGATGTTACTGATACCAATTTGTAGTGATCTCTACTACAAAGGGAAGAAACTTAGAAGGATCTAAGATTAAGTTGAAGAAGAGAAGTAAGAAAAAGAAGAACAATGGAAGAAAGATGAGAACTCAGAGTAAAGTAGAAGGAACAATAATTCAATAATGCATAATGGTATCCAAGGAAAAGCTGGATACTAATACATCTTGTCACACGTTAAGCGTGTACATGGGGTTAAAGGCACCCGAGACAATGTAATAGGGGCACCCCAGTAAATAAGAAGAAATTACAATGATACTCCACAGGTGGTTCATGACACCTCAATTCCTAAAAAATCAGCAAATCGTTTTTCCCCATCTACAACGGTGAATCCAACAAGGAAGGATTAGAGTTCGCAACTCAATGATGCTTTGTGGGCGTATATAACCGCATAGAAAATACCTATTGGGATGTCTTCCTTTAGGCTTGTGTATGGTAAACCTTGTCACTTACCATGGAAATTGAGCATAAGGCATTTTGGGCTATTAAGCAATACAATATGGAGTTGGATGGTGCTGGAAGGCAAAGGAAGTTACAACTCCAAGATCTAGAAGAGATTCGCAACGACGCATTTGAAATCTCAAGGATTTACAAGGAAAAGACAAAATCATTTCATGATAGAATTCACAAAGAAATTTTTTTGCATTGGGCAGAGAGTGCTTTTTTTTTTAATTCTCGCTTGCAATTATTTCCGGGTAAATTAAGGTCACGTTGGATTGGACCTTTTATTGTGACTAATGTGTTTTCTCATGGTACAGTGGAAATTCGTAGTTTAACTACAGGAAATGAACTTAAAGTAAATGGGCACCGATTGAAGCCATATTATGAGAACTTCTCTTCGGAAGTTGTGGAAGGAGTTAACCTTGTGGAAGTGATCCCTATGGAGGAGTCGTAGAAAGCAAGGAGATAGTCGGGCTGACGACTTTAAACCAAGCGATTCATGGGAGGCAACCCATTGGTTTTGTATCTCTTATCTTTTATTATTTTCTTGTTATTTTTTAATTTTTTAATGATTTCTTGTCACATTATCATGTAGTATTTCCCACATTGACTTTCTTTGGACGATTCAATTTACATTGAGGACAATGTAAAGTTTAAGTGTGGGGGAGTGGTTAAGCATTTGCATTGTAAATTTTTCATCAATTTTCAACTTTTGTGTGAATTAGTGCATGAAAAACTGAGAAACTTGGGATCAAATTGAGTTGAGGTGAGAGATTGTCTGCGAATCGGTTCCCCAACTCAGTTATTTTCTTCATCGTTCTTCGAGATTTGACATTAAATCTCGATTCAAATCTCTTCGGATTAATTACTTCCTTGTTCTTACAATGATTTGTCCTAATTAGTATGAATCCTTGAAAGAATATGAACTTAAACAGCGAATCTCAGTCTTCTGAGATGCATCATTCGGTGGTGGATCTTTCAAAAACTTATGAAGCTCAAATTTCGATTAACTTAATCAATTATCAGGAAAATACAAGGTATGATCTGTGGAAACACTCATTGATCGGTCGTCTTGACTTACAGAAACTCAAATTTGTAGAAGCCTCAGCTTTATTATTGAAGCAATGGAAGTTGATAGGAAAATGTCAATTAATTCCTTTAGGTAAGGGTTTTTTCACAATCAAATTAGAAAATGAAGTGGACAAAAATTATATTAAATCTAGTAAATGGGAAGTTAAAAAGTAGTACTTAAGTGTTAGAAATTGGATTCCAAATTTTAGGCCTGAAACTCAAAGAACATCTAAGGAAATGGTATGGGTTCATTTCCCAGGGTTGAGTTTAGAATAATGGGATGAAGAAACTCTTTTCAAATTGAGCAGAGCACTAGGAAATCCGGTTAAGGTAGATGATGCTACCTTAAACTTTCAAAGTGGGTATTATGCAAGAGTGTTAGTAGAAATTGATTTGGTAAAAACTATTCCAAACAAGTCATGGATTATTACAAAGTATGGATGCTTCTCACAAAGTGTGGTTCTTACTAATTTGCCTAAATTTTGTTGGAGATGTAAAATTATTGGCCATCAGCATTCTGAGTGAAGAGTGAAAAATCATACAGAAGGTAATGCTAATCAAGCATCTGAAGCTGGAATGCAAGATGAAACTAAAGGTTCACAAGCTCCTAAAATTCCCCAAGATCCTAAACTTCCTCAACAAGAAGTGGTAATGGAACCATTTGATATATGTCGAACACCTGAAAAGGTTCATGAAGTTATTGAAGTATTAAATTCTGACATACTATCATCAAATAACATGCCAAGTACCATCAATATTTCAAAAGGAAAGTTCAGTCCATTACAGGATGATACTGCTGTTAAAGAAGCTGAATTAAGCCCTTCAAAAATTTCCAAAGTGGTAGAAGATAATTCATTAAGTAATAGTGAAGTTAAATTCATTAATGGTATTGATGGTTCTATTTCAGAGGAAAGAATTCCAACTACTTCTTGGTCAAGAGTAGTTCAAAGACCTTCAAGTTCAAAAACCCCTGTAGCTCATACTGAGGAAGTTCCAAAAGAAGTAAGTACAAAACCTCAACCCAAATGGAATTTTAGAAAGAATCCAGGAAAGGGAGGCACAACAGGCCTCCATTCTAAACCATGAAAGTACTATTCTAGAATTTAAGAGGCCTTAGAAGACCAAGGTCTCAAAATAAATTATGGTCTCTTGTTAATCAATTTAATCCTTCAGTAGTTTTTGTTGCAGAACCTAAAGTTAGATGTACTCCTTATTTTTGTAATAATTTAAATCTGCCATGAATGCAGAGTATGGTAATCCATAATTCAGTTAACAACAATAAAGGAAATATCTGGGTTTTTTTGGAATAAATCTCTTCCTACTCCTTCAGTAGTTTCAATGTCTAGTCAGATGATAACTATTAGTATTAGGGATTTGCTTATTTCTAGTATTCATGCACATGTTGGGGTGAACCAAAGAAAATACTTATGGGCTGAAATGGAAGCAATTAGTGATCTTCAGAAACCTTAGTTGGCAATTGGTGATTTCAATTCTATTACTTCATCTTAAGAGAAAGTTGTAGGTAGAACTCCTAATAGAAGATCAATGCAAGATTTCAACACTTGTCTCAACAATTGTGCTCTAATGCAAGCTCCAAAAACAGGAATTTCTCATTCTTGGTCTAACTTTCAACAAGGTAAGAACAGAATTCTTTGTCATTTAGATAGAGCAGTCTATAATCATTTATGGTTCCAGAAGTTTGCAGATTGTGGGTACAAAGTGGGTCTCAGGATTGCATCAGATCATGCACCCTTATTGGGAGGAAGTACTAATGTTCCTAAACCAGCAAATAATCCTTTTAAATTTAAGAAGATGTGGTTGGAACATCCAAATTTCATGGAAGTGGTTACTCAATGTTGGACTGAAGAAGCTTCTGGAAATCCAGCTTATATTTTCTAATATAAATTAAAGAGATTAAAAGCCATTTTAATAGATTGGAACTGGAAAGTTTTTGGCAATGTAAATGAGCAGATAACGAAAGCTGAAGAACAAGTTAAATCTGCAATGATCATCTCTGACAGTGATCCAGCCAATATTGATGCTCTTAACAATTTGGTTCAAGCTCAGAATCTCTATAACTCAAAAGAAACTCAACTCAACTCTATGTTGAAGGAGAAAGCAAGAATTAAATGGATTAAAGAAGGTTCTTCAAATACTGGTTTTTTCCATGCAAACTTGAAGATTAGGCAAGCAAGAAATTTTATAAGTGAACTTCAAGATTCAGATGGTGAAATAACTTCAAATCAAGGAAGAATTACTGAAATTTTGGTAAATCATTTTCAGGAAAAATTTGAGTTCAAAAGTGTTGAGCAAGTTGATCATTTATTGGATGTCATCCCAAAAGTAATTGATGAAGAAGACCAGAAATGCTTGAAGCAATTCCTAGTGCATAGGAAATAAAAGAAAATGTGTTTAACATGGACTCAGATAGTTCCCCTGGTCCTGATGGATTTTCTGGAGCCTTCTATAAATCTTGCTGGGAGGTAATTCATTATGATGTCATTCAAGCTGTTCAGTTCTGCTGGTCTAGGAAATTTATACCAAAGGGTCTTAACTCCAATTTTCTCATTCTAATTCCTAAAGTTGATGGAGCAAAGAATCCTAATCAATTCAGACCAATAGGACTCAGCAATGTGAGCTTTAAAATCTTTACAAAAATCATTAACACAAGAATGAGTACCATTATGGCAAAGTTGATAACTCCTCAACATTCAACATATATCAAAGGAAGAAGTATTCAAGATCAAATTTTGTTGGCCTCAGAAATGATTAATAAAATGAAGCAAACAAGAAGAGGGGGGAATGTAGGAGTTAAGCTTGATATATCACAAGCTTATGATTCAGTAAGCTGGGAGTTGTTATTCCAAGTTTTGCTCAAGTATGGATTCTCTAATAGCTGGTGTCAATGGCTGAAAATCCTATTTGAGTCAGCAAGAATTTCAGTATCAGTTAATAGTGGTCCTCATGGTTTCTTTTCAGTGGGTAGAGGTTTGAGACAAGGAGACCCCTTATCTCCAACTCTTTTTGTTATTATGGAAGATGTTCTGAGTAGATGTATTCTGAAGATGGTGCAAGAAATACTAATAACTCCAATGGTGATTAGAAAAAGAATTTACCCAACACACTTATTTTTTGTAGATGATGTCTTCTTGTTTTGTAATGGAGCCAAAAAAAGTGTTGAAGGTCTTGCAAAGTTGTTGGAAGATTATCAAAGAGGTTCAGGGCAAATGATTAACAAATCAAAAAGCAAATTATTCATTGATGGAACCACTCATCTAAGAAAGCAACAGATTAGGGAGATTCTACAAATGGAGATAAGTACATTTCCAGATAAATACTTAGGTGTAATTCTTGCTCCTGGTAAAGTTAAAATAAGCTCTGTGTGGCCAATGGTTGAGTTAATGCAAAAAAAGTTAGCATCCTGGAAAGGAAGACTCTTATCATTCCAAGACAGATTGGTATTAATCAAGTCAGTTCTGCAAAGTATTCCAATTTATAATATGGCAATCTATAAATGGCCCAAGTCAGTTATTAAAATTTGTGAAAGAATAATGAGGAATTTCCTTTGGTCAGGTGATGGAGAAACTAGGAAACATACTATTTTATCTTGGAAGAAAGTTTGCACACCATATAATGAAGGAGGACTTGGTATTCAAAGGCTTGAAATCTTAAACAAAGCCCTTCTCATGAAGATGATGTGGAGAATTATTAACTCAAAGGAAGATTGGGCTATGTTTATTGAATCTAAATTTACAAACAGAAAGGGACAATGGAGTGATAATTGGAAGCAATCTACTATATGGTCAGGCTTAAAATGGGCTTGGAATTCTCTTCAAGACAATATTAAATGGTGTGTTGGAAATGGTCAAAACATCTCAGTATGGAATGACATTTGGGCAGGGGATACTCCTCTAATTCTTAAAACTGAATTTAACTCTTATGTGAAGGAAAATCTGCACATGAAGGTGTCAAGTCTAATTCATAATAACAGGTGGAGAGTGCCAAGGGAAATGCAGATGATTCTGAATGCACATAATTTGCCTGAACTGGGAAAAGGTAATGATCAATTAATCTGGACTGGTAACTTGCAAGGTAACTTCATAACATCCTCTGCTATATCTATTTTAAGGCACAAAGAACCAAATATGCACTACTTCAAATTTATATGGAATTCTTATTTACACCCTAGCATAGCTGGCAATATTTGGAAGATTCTTCAAGGAGTGTATGTAGATGATACTGTTATGGTAGAAAGGGGATATGAATTAGCCTCAAGGTGTTGTGTATGTGAAAATTCCCAAGACAGCATGGATCACTTGTTGTGGCATTGCTCTTTTAGTGTGAAGATTTGGAATTGGCTAACTTCTATATTTGAAGTTAACCTTCCTATATCTTTTGATAATATCTGGAGAAGTGCAAAAAATAAAAGCCCTCTTATGAAAGAAGTCTGGATTACAGCTGATTGCTCTATTATCAAAGAGCTTTGGTTTCAAAAAAACAGGAAATATTTTGAGGAGATCAAGCCAAACATCCAGCAATTCAAGCAAAAAATCATCAAAATGGTAACTGAAGGTGGAAAAAGAATGAGAGGAAATAAATGGAATCAAAATTATGATCTTCAGATAATTGAGTTTTTCAAGTTAGGATGCAGACAAAGTAAATTTCAGTGCATTAAAAAGTTCTTTTGGACTCCCCCTCAAATGGGCTTTACCCTCTTCTGTTGTGATGGTGCTTCAGCTGGTAACCCTGGGGTTGCTATTTTTGGAATTGTAGTAAGGGATTTCCAGTGTCAGGTGATCATAGTTATGGCTGGAGGTATTGGTATTGCCACAAAATATATTGCAGAAACTTATGTTGTAGTGTGTGCAGCTGAAATGGCTGTTGAAATGGGTGAAAAGAATATAATTATTAGCTCAGATTCTCAGACTGTTATCTCAGAATTTGGAAAAAATCAAGTGCCCTGGTTCATTAGAATGAGATGGCAGAAAGCAAGGAAGGAAATCACATCAATTCATTTCAGACATGGCTTCAGAGAAGGCAACTTCTCTGCTGATACAGTAGCAAAGAAGGAAACCAAGCTCATTGCAGGTGAAAGGAAAATATTTTTAATCAAACCAAATTTTCTAACTAGAGTTGAAATGCCAGGAATAGAGTACTTCAGATTTTGCTGAAAATGTGATGAATTATTAACTTTTGGGCTTGTTAAGTTTCTCATTTGCAGTCTGTTTTTTGGGCCTTATTAGTTAGCCTTCTTTATTATTTTGGGCCTATGTAGTTGGCTTCCTTTTATTCTCTTATTTCATGTAACCTCGAATTTTTGGATTCCTTCATTTTTAATACTAAATCATATGATTCAGAAGAAAAAAAAGTGCATGAAAAACTCCAACTTGTAGTTAGTTTAGAGTCACATAGTATACATGTCGTTAAGATTACATCGAAATTCTCACAAGAGTGACTGAACTTAAAGATGACAGAGAACGTGATCAGGTTTCTTACTTGTATGAGAGTTAAACCATGCCAATGGAAAATAAGGTGTAGACTGAATTCGATATTAGAGTTGTGATCCCCTATAGTGGAGACTACCTATTGTTACATCATGTGAGCCACCGACCTTCAAAAATATGTGCTTTTAGAGTGTGTATCACCGTACGTTAATTCCGGGTAGAATGGTTAGCTACCCAACCTCCCACAAATAGAAGAATTAATTTGATCTCTTGAGTGCTATTTTATCAATCATGATGGTGACATCGAATTGCTAACTTACATACCACTTGTGATTTTGTTCGCAATTAGTACCATCCAATTTATCTCTCTCTACACCAACAGGTCCATAGAAACACCATCATCATCAACAAGAGGAGCATCACAAATTTGAAGGAAAGTTGAGAACGTTCAAGGTTTACAAGCAACGGTACATAAATGAGCAGATTTTAGATTTAAGTAAAGCAACAAGACAAGGAGCAAAAATTTTACAAGTTGAAGACTTATGTACAAGAGCGAATATTATCAAGATGAGAGTTCAAGAAGTTTATGATATCGAGACATACAAGTTGTGGAGAATCAAGCGGTAAAGTACTTACACCATGACCTTTATACTTACATTTTTATTTTATCTTTAGTTGTATTTCATTTTTTCTTGTCAAAAAAAAAAAAATCTCTTGATCCTCCGGCGCTATCACAATTTGATTGTAACCTGAATAGCCATCAAGGAAACAATAGTAAGAGTGTCTAGCTAAAAGTTCAAGCATTTGATCAAATGGTAAAGGAAAGTGATATTTTCTAGTAGTGGCATTCAATTTTCTATAATCAATACAAACCCTCAAACCGGTTTGCACACGAGTTGGGACAAGTTCGTTCTTATCATTCTCCACCACCGTCACACCTGATTTCTTTGGTACTACTTGTACATGACTCACCCACTTGCTATTGGATATGGGGTAGATAACGCCCACCTCCAAAATCTTGAGTATCTCCTTTTTTACAACTTCCATCATTGGGGGTTCAAACGACGTTGCGCTTTCCTTGTAGGCTTTGCATCGTCCTGCAAACGGATTATGTGCATACAAAAGGCAGGTCTTATACCCTTGATATCAATAATTGTCCATCCTATGGCCGTCTTGTACTTCCTTAGCACCCTTAGAAGTTTTTGCTCCTGTAATTCACTAAGCTTGTTGGAAACAATCACAGGTAAATCTTCCTTGTCACCCAAGTACAAGTACTTTAGGTGATCGGGAAGAAGTTTCAATTCTAACTTTGGAGAGTTAACAATGGAAAGTACAAGCTTTTCATCACTGCATGGTAAATAAATAAAAGAGCTATTATGAGTTTTCGTGCATCCTTGTAGTGAGTTAAGATCACCAAGGACTTCCTTGACTTTATTACCACACGCTATACCATTATCCATGGATGTAGTTAAAACGGTTTCCAAAGCATCATCAACGGTTTCTAAAGCATCATCACCATTCAATTCAAACAATTGTTGTGCCAATGTGTCCATTACATCAATGGAGAAACAAGAGTGGACATCACTAAGATATCTCATCATTTCAAAAATGTTGAAACGTATTATTTCTCCATCAATTTCCATAGTCAGCGTTCCCTTGTCCACATCAATGATGGTTTTATCCATTTTCATGAAGGGACGCCCAAGTGGTAATGGAAGAGACGAGTCCGGTGAACCTTCATTCATCTCTAACACACAAAAGTCAGATGGAAATACAAGTTGATTAACCTGCACAAGAACATCCTCAACAATACCCATT
>JAJJWX010004053.1:0-17432 GCA_023529315.1 Papaver bracteatum
AAGGAATAGCGACAGTATTTCCATTACGATCATTCTACACTGGTTTGTCATAACCTATCAAAACTTCTTTAAATTTTATTTGATAAATTAGCTTTATCAATTAGTATATTCTTTACACTTGACTTTAAACTCTTGCCCATACCTTGTGAAATTGTATGTGAGAACATTTGTCCATGCATCAATTTTTTTTGTCTTTCAACTTTAATCTTAACTCTTAAGACGCTCTTCATCTTCGTCCCTTTAATTTTGTCTCTCCCAGATTTCTTTAGTTTTGATGCCATTACTCATCTACCAGGTTCTTTGATCGGTTTCTTTTATGTCTTTGAAATTAACTATAAACTTGTTTTCAATGAGTGAGTAATCAGCAGGGAACGATCCATCATTAGTGGAAAAACATGGTGTTTTCAAGCATGAACGGATCAGAAGCTTAAGATCAGCAGTCAGTGAATTTCGATGGTGCTAACCATCACATACTGTTGATGGTCCATATTAGTAATCCAAGATTTTCTTCATTCAAACTTCAACCTTCCAATTATAGTTCTTTCAACATTCCTTGGATAATTAAACAAAGTTTCAACCTCGAGTCACCTAATTCAAACCAATCTTGGAGGCGAGTTCTCTTGGTGTTGTCCATCTTGAAATTTTGTCCTCTAAAAAAAATTTATTCTGTTCTTGTGTTCGGAGCAATTGCTCGCGTCATCATTACCCAACAATTCGTTGTCCAAAAACTTGAGTAGTCCTCTTCACAGGACCGTTATGAAACCACTAAGTTTTCAAAGTTAAAGTTCCCTCTTCAAAATTGTAACTTTAAAAATGCAAACCCAAAACCTTTACAAATTGGTGGAACTAAAGGTCATCAAATAGATACGTTCATGGAAAGTGAAAAGATGGAAAGTGCTTTGGATGTCTAAACATAGATGGCATTCTCATGATTTTAAAGACTGCAATTGCAATCAAAGGCCATTCACACTTCCAACACTTTTACCGGATATTAATTCATGTTTCACACTATATTGCTCATCAAATTTATTCCACGGGTATCAAGCACTACTTTCACCAAAGACATTGTGGGTACCCAACAACCTTCTATACCATGCTCGGTTCAAATTAGGTATATACTTGCTCCCTCAACAATCAAACAACACTCTTCATAGACGTCCAGCCTCAGCTAATGCAGATTTATCGCAATTACTAGAAGAACTGTTGGATCTTCACAAACAATTAACCCCGGTAGTGAATGTGTGGAGGTATGGCATTCTTGGGAAACTTATGGAAAAGGAAAAAATGAAGATGAGAGTTATCAATTCTCATATCAACTCTCTTTGGGGAAAATATAGGAACAAAGAAATAAGAGTCATGGGAACTAATTTGATGCTGATAAGACTAAACAATGAAGAAGAAAGGGATGAGGTGATTCTTTGATGGCCCTTGGCTAATTGATGGAGTTCTTTTCAATATCCAAAATATTATTCCAACATCCCTATAAACGACTACACATTCAACAAACAAATTTTCACGCTTCATTTTAAATATCTCAAGCTTGAGCATTTCAACGTGGTATTATTGATGAAGCCATAGGTTTCATGGGAACTAAAATCTCAACTTCTCCTAGCTAGGACCTCGATGAAATACGGTTAAGGCTAGAATTGAGATGGAGCTTGAAAACCTCTACATAGAGGAGCTTGGTGGAAAACCATTTCGGGGAAGATGTTTGGATCCGTTATCATTGAACTCAACCAAATAATATTTGTCCAAAATGTTTTGTTATTGATCATTCGGAGGAAAGTTGTGATCATACAATTTGGTCTTCTATACTTAGACAGGTCTCTCGACCGGAATATGATGCTTGGCTACAAGAAACAAATTGAACAAACAACTTTGAACACCACATAATGAAGAACAAATTGCTATGGAAGAAGAAACGGTTGATGATGACATGGTGGAGAAAAGCACTATGGATGAACCAAGAAGTGTAAACGTATGAGGAACTCTGTTTTGAACCAACAACCTTCCAAACCCACACAATATCCATTCTCGACAACCTAATAATCTCATTCGGTATTACTAATATGGCTCCTAATTTGGGCGATGTGATGGCCGGAAAACTCTAGCTCTCCTCGTTCAGGCTACACGAATGATGGGATCGTAAGCCTACTAGAGGTAATCAAAACGCTCACTTCTTTTTGCATAAACTCGCTGACTTCCATTCCATAGTTTTGTTAAGTAAGATACCATCTTCTGTTTTGCTCAGCATAATATGAAAATTATTGCATGGAACATGTGGTTTCAATGATATCAAAACTAGGAATCATTTAAAGCGTCTCTCGAAAACTCATAACCCGGACATTATCTTCATTCAAGAAACTAAAATAAACTCGACAAAATTAAAAAATTAGCTAAGTGTCGCTTTTTCCCTAATAGAGTTTATGAACCTTCCATTGGGCTCTACGGAGGTCTCACCTTTTATGGAAGGACGACTTCCACGCTCCGATATAGTGTATTCTTCAAAAAATATGATCCATTGTCTGGTTTCTCATGACCCTCGAAACCAGGTGGCTTTTCGTGTGTCTATGGTCGTGCAATCATACGAAAAAAAAACGTGGAATTTTATTAAGGACATAGGTCTAAGAGATCAATCAAGTGGGTGTTGATTGGTGATTTGAATATCATAATTGATCATAGTGATAGAGTTAGCAACAAAACAAAGTCTTCTTTGACACCTACTTATGTTCTTGTTATATATGATGATGCCTTCGTGACTTAGTTATATGGCACCCATACATGGTCTAATAATAAGCATGGTCTTGGAAGAATAAAAGTAGGTTAGATAGAAGCTCTAACAAATGATGAGTGGCTTAGGTATTTTCGATTCTAATTTATCCGGTCTTGTAACTTGCTCTGATCATCGCTATCTATGCAAAATTTATACAAATCGATGGTCATGCCTTATTGAAGGCCACGGAAATTTTTCGTGGTAATCGGTTAAATGACAACCAGCTAGAACAAATTAAGCAAGCTTGGAGCTCAAATATAACAGAGCTGCTCATAACATCAATCGGTGATACTCACAAGAAAGCTACTCAAAGTGTTTGGAACAGGTGTACTTTTGGAAATATAGACAACAACATAAAGGCGTACTTTCGAATGGATAACATGCGTTAAATCTAGTCCAAAACCAAATGCTGGAAGAGAAATTTTAAAAATTGAAAAACAGATTGAACAATGGGAGGATTTCAAAAAGAATTGATGCTTTGAAAAATAAAGATTCTTTTTTACGTAGGAAGTAGACTACAACTCTAGCTTTCATCATGAATGCAAAGGACGCAGTCAAGAAATAGGATTGATGCTTTCTGCGTGATAATTGAGTAATTGGTGTAATGACAGACACTCTTTGGCGGCCCCTCCTTACTCGACATTTCAAGATATTAGTTAGACAACTTCTCCAGTCCTTAATGACATCTTCACTGCCAACATGTTAAATGGTTATAAGCGAGAAGAAAACAATAAACTCATTCTTGTTATTCCTTGAGTCTGAGATCTTTGATACCCTCAAGAGCATGGAGCCGTGGGAAAGCTCCGGGGTCCGACGGTTTTCCATCAGTTTCTTCTTAACTCGGTGGGAGACAAGTTAAAGGATGATATTGTTAAAATGATTCGGGACTTCTTCGAGATATAGGTTCCTTGACAAAAGGCTAAATCAGACAAGGATAATGCTAGTTCCAAAAGTTAAAACACCATGTTCTCCAGTGGATTATCGGCCCTATTGCTTTATGTAATACATCATACAAGCTAATATCCAAATCACGGCGAAGAATGAAGGTGGTTCTCGATAAAGTAATATCTCCGCCTCAATCAGCTTACGTTCTGGTAGGCTTATTTGATAATATTTCTTTAGCCCATGAGATAATACATTCTTTAAAAAGAAAGAAGGAGACAGTTATCTAGCTCTTAAACTTGACATGTCAGGCTTTCGACAGAGACTAGAGTGGGATTTATCATCGATGTGATGAGGCGTATGGGGTTTTGTGAGGAATGGTGTACTCTTATTTTCCAAGCAGATCTCCACCACGAAATTTGATCCTTTTGAATGGTTCTCCTTGTAAGTGCTTTCAAACCCACTCGCGAATCCGTAAGGAGACCCGATTTCACCCTACTTGTTTATAATCGTGAATGGAGGCTTTCTCGAGCAATGGTGGCAAGCGAAAGAATACTCTAAAAATATTCTTGGTATTAAATTGCAAGGAAAGCACCTCCTATAAGTCATTTGCTTTTTCATGTGGATGATTGTCTTGTCTTCGTCAAAGCAAATAAGACATCAACAACCTTCAAAACATTCTCGATTCATTTAGTGCAAGTTAGGAGGATTCTTAACTATCATAAATCTAGCATTTGTTTGACAAGAACACTGAATGGTAATCTGACCAATACGAGACAAGATTCCTAAATGTTAAGAGGATGGACCGGAAGAAAAGTACCTTGGAATCCCATTGTTCTTAAATAAAAAAAAGAGAGTCTCGTTTAATAATCGATCGTTATCTTTTGAAAGAAGATTGGCTAGATGGAAAGGTACCATTGTCTACGGAAGAGAGTAATGGTTCAAATGTTAGTACAATCCAGCTGCAACAATGAGCTCTTTCAAGTTACCAGAGGTGACAATCAAGAAACGGATTGATCAACTCAGATTCTGGGTGGAAACAGCTGGATAAAAAGGTTTATTTCTTTACATCTACCAGTATGCAAAACTTTGAGGATGGAGGCTTAATTAGATTTGCGACGCTCAATCATGCCCTTTTACCAAAGCTAAAGACGGAGGATTTGCACAAAGATGACTTTTTCTGTTCGATCTTCAAACAAAAATACTTCAAAACAATCACCTCTTCATGCCACTAAAAAGGCGACACTACTATTTCAAAGAAGAGTTTTAATCTCGAGTTTATTAAGAGATACAAATTTCTGGTTTGATCATAAACGGTAAGAGAATTTAATATGGTGAGGATAAATGGATTCACAATGGATATACCGTTTACACTTCAATCATGAATAAATCTCGTTTCTTACAAGTTTTTTCGAACTTATTTATTTTTTTTGATACTAAGAGTTGGGAAAATCTAATTATTAGCACCTTTTGAGCTGACATTATTGCGTATCATACCTGAATTTGAGAACCCCCATAATTCGAAGACAAGCTACGCCGGACTTATCCAAAAATGGAATTTTCACTACGACGCCAGTTTACAACGCCTCTTCTACAACATGAAAACACAATGGAAGCCAATTATAAACCTACAGATCAAAACATCCTGGATAGTTGTCCGAATATCGAGGCGCATCATGAGCTTCAAACGCTTTTCGAAATGTTTCAAAGATATATTTTCTAAAGAAAGACTAAGTAGAGAATATGGTATGACGATGTCTGTTGCGGCAATTGTAGTTCAAATGTAGAAACTACAATGCATATCTTATCGAATGTGAGTACGCAAGAGTAGTTTGGTTTAACATGGGCTATAGGCAAGATGAAACGATGTGGTGTAACCCCGGAGCGTGGATTACTTCTTGGTTTTCGCTTATGATACTTCTACTATCGGTAAGATGGCAGTCATTTGTTGGTTCCTATGGAAGGAACGTTGCAACCGGTGTTCGAAGACAAAAACAAACACCACAGAACTTTCAAAGGCTATAGAGAGATTTCTTAACAGTCTGCTTCAGTTTCTAAAAAGTCTAACACAATTCACAACAAACTGCCTATTCCGAAATGGCAGCCACCAATGGATGACTTTATTAAACTAAATACTGATGCTTCATACTGTGATCGCACTAAAACAGGAGCTTTTGGTCTAATTTTTCGAAACTGTGCAGGTACACATATAGCTTCAAAATGCTGCAGCTTTAAGGGGCGATTTGGATGCTCATTACCTGGAGAGTCTAGCTGTTATGAAGGATAGTCAAGCGCTGCACTAGCTCAAAGCTTTATAATCGTGTTCTTACCTGTTATGAGCCTAATTCAAGTTCTTAAAGCGGAAGGAGTCCGACATCCCATAGAAATCCGGAGACATTGTGGAAGACACTAGTATTATGTTAAAACAGTTTGAGTTTTTCAGAGTATATAAATAGATTACTAATAAATGCGTGATCATCTTGCAAAATATGAAAAAGGGCATTTGTAATAGTTCGAAGGGGTAATTTCATCTTTCCCTCGCAAACTTATTATGCTTGACATCAATGGATTCTTATAAAATTGTTGTTCTTAGTAGCAAAAAAATATTTATACCAACAATGATGTAGATTTTATTTATTTTAAAAATTCATGAGATATTCATATCGTAGGTTTCTTATGTGTTAAGTAATTACAAATAGGATTAAAAATAGATGAATTAAAGCTAGTAAAATAAAGTAGACAAATATAAATTTGAACCCACAATTGGGGGATATGGAAACTAATTGGGGGATATGAATTACTTCCCCCAACCCAAAGGTGTCTGCTAATGGGTGTTTTTTGGGATGAAAATACTAAAACACCCTTATATTAATTAAAAAACATTATGAAAATACTTGTTATGCCCTTTCTACTAAAACATAAAATCCAAAAACCAAATCAAATATCCCCCATTCTAAGTTTAAATGGCATGATTTTTTTTTTCATTTTCTTCATCGTTTTAATTTTTTTTCTTCGTCTTCTTCATCGATGATTAATCGTTAAATCAAAAATTTATTCGTCGATTAACCTACCCAAATTATAATCATGCTTCCACGAAGAGAACAACTTCCCAATCGAACCCAAATTGAAAGATAAACAACTATCAAAGATGGCTTCGTGAGAAGGTTAGTCATTTAAAGTGTTAAATTAGTGTTTCAACGGATTTGTAGGTATGGGTTTAGGTCAAAATCGCAATACCCTAACGCAATTTTTAGTTTCGAAGTTCAGCATACGCCTTAGTTTGAATACCGCTAGGTAGTGGATAGTGGTAATTGAACTTTTGTCCCTACTTTTGATAGTCTACACAAATATCCTTATCACATAATAATTTTGTCCCTCTTTATCTAAAATCCCATCAGGGCCCATCAACAATTTATAGACTTCCAAATATACCCCAACCTTTATACCTTATTAAAAGTAGGTCTTCTTCTTATCTTCTTTATTTCTCATCCAGAGAAAAACTATCGAACAGATCTCACCACCATTTTAATATCCGTCGCCACCATCATCTTCATCTCCGTCGCCACCATAACGAACGCAACCAACACCAGCAGCATCTCCATCGTCACCATCTTCATTTCTAGCTCGTCGTTACACCACCTTAAACATCTTCTCCGCTGCTAATTCACCACCTACAAAACCACACCTAACTTTTCAACAATCGATTTAGATCTATTTCTACTCAATTTGGTTACAATTTTTGGGAACATTTCTTGTTAATTAAGCCTCAAATCTAGTGATGTTTTGTGGTGGGCTTGATTTCTTGTGCGAAATTGAGATCTCGAAATGGAACTTCAAGTTTTTGGTTTCTTAAATCGAAATTTGGACAACTCGGATTACGAGTGTAGCTAGTAGATTGCTAGGTTAATTTTGGGTTCATATTGTCACTTGGATTATCGCGATGGTGTTGGTCCGTTTCAGTTTACATATATTGAAATACGGTTGTTGATGGTACTAGGATCTGTATTTCTCATCGACGCCTTTTTGCTAAATTCGGTGATGAATCAAAGAGAAACGTAATCGTGATTCAACAAATTCCGACTTCGATTCATTTGTTTCCTTCGCCTAATTCTATTTTGCATCATCAGTTTCAGAATTATGGATTTGGTGGTGGTGGTGGTAGTGGTGGCGGTGGTGGTGGGAATAGTAGTGGTACTGGTGTTTGGTGTTGGTGGTGGTGGTGGGGAGCATCATGATGTTGTTGGGAATACTCAAGTACAAGATCCATATCTTGTTACTAGAACTAGTAATGGATTGTCTGAAGATATTTCTCTTAAGATTGTGAAAGCAGTTGAGTTTTTGTTCTTCAGAATTGTGTGATTTTGGGGTTTTTAGTGAGTAGTCTTAGTGTTTTGAGTGTCAATTATCGTGGATTTTTATATCACCAAAATCACTTGTTTCATTTGCTGAGCAAAAATCTATTATCTGCAATATATTGTGGATGCTATGGATTTGGTTAGAGCCAATTTTTGCTAGTAATGCTATTATGGCTTTTAGAGATGAGCTAAAGCTTGTTATTCCTTTAGAAAATTTAACGTGTATTTGATTGAATTGAGAGTTAAATTTTGAACACAGACGTACCTTTACAGGGACCAACATGGTAGTGTAGGGCAAGATTTAAAATGGACAGAAGTGTCTGTGACTTGTAGTAAATTAAATCTGTTAATATGTTTAGGATACGGTTCCTTCTTGTCTTGATTGACCTTTGTCTTTTTTTTTCCTTTAGCGTAGTTTTGGTTTTGAAGTTACATTTGGACCTGTGTTTGGTTATTGCATTACATACATGATTGTATGCAATATATTGTGGATGCTATGGATTTGATGGGATATGAAATGAAGCGGTTCCGATTTTGAGATCGTAAGTAATTCAGTTCTTCTTTTGTGATTATTGCTTCGTTACTCCTACTTATAATGAAGAAAGTGTTTTGCTTTGTTGCTGGAAATTGAGTTTGTGAATTTTTTGATTGGGTTTAGCAGAGACACTGTCACCTACAAACTAAGTCACATAGTGTTTATCCTTTTGGTTGGAATGATGCAATTTGTGTTGGATTTTGGTTACGCTTGTTTTGGTGGTGGTGGTGGTGTTGTAGATATGTGATTTGTTGTTGGCAGTGTTGGTATGAGTTGTTGTTACAGAGATTGAAGCATGTTGCTGAATGAAATATGGTGGTTATCTAGGTTGAAGCAGACAGTGATATTGGATCAACTATGGTTGTTGATCCATATTTTTTGGATCAACTATGGTTGTTGATCCAACTGCAATGGATAAACATCCACTGTTGATCCAACTGAAATGGATAAACATCCATTGTTGATTCAACTGAGATTGGTTTTGAAGCTGGTCTTGGAGCTGTTGGTGTTTATGAAGCTACAGGTAATGAAATATGGTGGTTATATGGGTTGAAGCAGGAAGTGATATTGGATCAACTATGGTTGTTGATCCATATATTTTGGATCAACTATGGTTGTTGATCCTTTGAACTCATGTTTTGTAGTTTAAATCATGTAAATTTGTTCTAATGTTGAACTTTTGGTGCAATGGTAGCATGATGACTCCATGTCGGATGATGCGTGTTCGACTCACGCCAAGTTCACTCCATTTTACATGGATAAACTATCATTATTGATCCAATTTTACATGGATCAACTTCCATTGTTGATCCACTAAAATTGGATCAACTTCTATTGTTGATCCTTTTTTCTTGGATAAACTAGATAAACTTCTACTGTTGATGGTTTTGTTGGTGAATCTGAAACTGCAGCTGATGAAGTGGTAGCATTTTTCCATCAGCATGGATAAACATCCATTGTTGATCCAACTGCAATGGATAAATTTCTACTGTTGATCCAACTGCAATGGATAAACATCCATTGTTTGATCCAACTGAAATGGATCAACTACTTTTTGTTGATACAAAAAAAATTGAACCAGTGGTGGCGGCGGCGGCGGTGGTGACGGTGGTGGTGGCGGCGGCGACGAATTTGTGGTGGAGGAGGACTAGTGGTGGTGTAATGGTGGCGGTGAAGGAGTGGTGGTGGAATATTGGTGGTGGTGGCGGTTGGTAGGTGGTGGTTGTTGAACGGTGGTGGTGGTGGAATGGTAGTTGAATGTTGGTGGTGGTGGTGCTAGTGGTGGTGGTGAAGTGGTAGAGGAAGAAATTTGTTGTATTTTGAAATAAAGAAAAATATTATATGAGTGAGGGTATTAAGGTAATCTAATATTAAATGGATAAGGTTATAAAAAAGGAGGGACATAATTATTGTTGCATAAGGATATATTTGTAGGGAGTTAAAAGTAGGGACATATAATTAATATACCCTAGTGGATACTGGCATGCGATCTAGGATAAATACCACACGGATTTAGGTACTGACACTCGATCTAGGTTGAAGACCACGGTATTGAACTTCTAATATACGGAGAAGAAAAGGGTTTAGTGAGTTGTACCGGCATCTTCGACATTTTCTTTTCAATGCCGGTACTCAATCCCGGCATCAATGATTATTTGATGGGTATGCCGGTATTGGTGTTTAGTTATGCAGGAACTTCCAAGACTGTACCGGCATCCTCGACATTTTTTTAATTATGCCGGTACCTAAATCCGGCATTGATTTTTATTATATGAGTGCTGGTAGTCTTGTTTTTTTTATCCAGGAACAGGTACCGGCATGCTCGAAAACTAGATTACCATGCCGGTACCGGTTCAAAACCACGATAGTGGCAGTAATTCTCTCATCACAATCATCTT
Organism: Papaver bracteatum; assembly: GCA_023529315.1. Classification (NCBI taxonomy): domain Eukaryota; kingdom Viridiplantae; phylum Streptophyta; class Magnoliopsida; order Ranunculales; family Papaveraceae; genus Papaver; species Papaver bracteatum. The sequence continues at coordinate 10,444 of JAJJWX010004053.1, forward strand.
CCATTTTCAAAAAAAGATATTCCTCTCAAATATATTTTCCCTCCTTCTACTCTCACCCAAAAACAAATAAAAATACACACTACTACACGGCATACATTGATTGTTTCAATACTACGCAGGGAATGTTTTAAACATGGGGGATATGTTGTACCGGCATGGAAGAGTGTATGAAAACCACGTGAGAACGTGTTTAAAATGGGGATATATGGTACGGCATTTGTGTTGTATGAATACCACGCCGGTAGCACAAGTTCCGGCGTGGTATTCATACAACAAGCATGCCGGTACTAAGCTTTTACAGGGGAAAAAATGGCGGTTTCTAAAAGAAAAATCAAATTTTCGACCTCCTTGAAGCATTACCTGTGTGTTGGGGTTGCTTGTATTCTGAACATGTTTACTTTCTTGGGTTGGTTCTTCACAAAACACTTCATGGTCACGAAAATCATGATCCAAGGGTGTTGGTTCATCATATAACTCTAATTGTGAGTTGTTATCATACATCGAAGATTGAAGATATGATTGTTGTTGTAATTGAGCTAAAGATTCAGCTCCAGCAATTCTCTCATCACACTCATCTTCCATTTAAAAAAAAAAATTTCCACTCAATTTTTTTTTCCTCTCCTTCTACTCCTCACTCACACAAATTAAAAAAAAAAAAAAAACTAATCTATCCTCCAAATACTTAAGAATTTACTAATTATTATTAACCACTAATTAGGATTAGTGAGGGCTAGATTAGAAATAAAAAAATCAAACTAATCTATCCCCCAAATACTTAAGAATTTACTAATTATTATTAACCACTAATTAGGATTAGTGAGGGCTAGATTAGGAATTAAAAATATTTACATAGGGGGTCACCTAGAAATGCTATTGAAACACCAATTTTGTCCTGTGACTATATCCCCCAATTAATTTTGATATCCCCCAATTGTGGGTTCATAAATTTGGATTCTGCCTCTTTCATGCATATTATAATAGTTTTTTGTATGAAATTTTTCTTATTATCTCAAGGCGATTTAAGCCATAAATTTATGTCAACAGTAATAAATTTCTTCACTTATAAATGTCAGTATATTAATAAAGTATGAATAATAATAAAATCAAGCATAAGACATATTAAGATAACTATTATCATTAGTAAACAAGAAAATAACAAAAGTAAATTGTTATAGAAAACAATCTAAAATTCCCTAACGTATATTACAGGTTTTCCTCTTTAGTCCTAGTAGACATAATTTTTGGGTTCGTACTAGTCATTCCAGTGATTTGATAATCAATTCAAATCATATAGTTGAATGGAATTTATCTAGAATCGTAAAAGCTAACATTTTAGTCAACGAATCTGACATATATGTAACCTAGATTCATGCGCCCATGTTTGGGTTAGACAACTATTTGTCGTAGAACTCTGCGAATCTCTAATTTTGAATGGATATTAGTTTAATAAAAATGTGGAGAGTTGGCAATTGGCCTAGATTTGACCTTAAATAGGTTGAGTTAGCCTCCTAAGCATTGTTCTATAACATAATCGTTGTTTTTAACAATAACGTTTTGTTTATATTTACTGATACAAAATAAAATGTTATCATAAATTTTTTAAGTTTGCACCATGAACTAATGATTCATGATCATACGAATCGATTTTTAAAAATAAAAAACGAGTCACGATTACAAACCTTCCTAGTAGAGAATACTATCTGTTACAATCGTTAAAAAAAAAGAACAAAAGGAAAAAATAAAAAAGCCTTAAATACTAAAAACTGGTGTGGCCATTGCCGTAAAGAAAACAAAAATAACCACAAAAGTATGCGACATAAAATTCTCGTATCCAGTTTCACAACACGTTCGGACCAACAATCATATTCCATATGTTTCAAGACTTAGCAGGCGTCACTGTAGTACACTTGGTAAAGTTAGTCGGTGATGATACTAATTACGAGTTGAAACTCTTTGGCATCAATTTTTTTACCGATAAAAAAAACTTCTAACTTCCTTCCGGAGGTGACTTTGGGATGCCTCTTATCTAATTCATAAATGCCAATAACGAGTTTTAGATGAGGTTGCTCCTTATTCAAACCAGATAATGCTTTTCTTTGCTCTTTCAGGATAACGTCACCACAACAACCCAATATTTGTACAGATTATTTGATCTTGCACAATTTTTCCACGGTTGATTTACTGATTTGATTGGGGCCGCCCACATTAAAAGGTATGTTAACTAAAACCCAAGAACCGCATGGCCCCAATTAGAAAGTATGTTAACTAAAACCCAACTTCTATTCCGTATTTTGGTGTGTTTTGATTGTGAAATCGAGTGCAGTAACAGAAGAATGGAAGTTACTGGTGTTAGAGTCGGTAGTGTCGAAATGTTACAACCTAACGACCCTAAAGTTGCATGTAAAATGTATGAAAAATCGTTAGGTCTATTAGGTTGAAGATGCGATGCGTTTTACTGCAAGCGTAGTTTAATGTTGACCTAGATTAGAGTCGGTTGTGTATTAGTACGAAGGCGACGACCTTAATCTAACGACGGTGTTTAAATACCGACGACCCTTTTGTATTCTCTTGGACGACGCTAACTAATTAACGAACGACCCTACTGGAGAAAAAGTCAGGGTCCATGTCCAAAAAATTGGAAAAGTCGTCACCCAATAAATTGAGTCGTTGTTGTGTCTTAAACGGTCGTTTGGTTGTTAGATTCCTAATGTGACGACCCTTTAAATGAAGACATGAATCTAACTCCTATGTTTGTTATGTTCTTTTACGTGTATGGGCTATAGTGCCAAGAAGGCCAAAGACAGGGTTAAAATGATGATAACCCCTCCTTCCAGACCTCCCCGACATGGTAGGTACTTAAATGCCGGTCCATTTCGCGGAAGAAAACCTAGTGAGTTACCCTTTTCTATCACTCAACCAAGAGACAAAGGTGAGGAGTCCTCGGATTCGTCACGTTCATCCTCTCCTGTTATTTCGGCTGAAGGAAGTGATAAGGAAGAAGAAGTAGAAGAAGAAGAAGAGATACAAGAAGATGATGGAAATGGTGATGGTAATGGGGATGGGGGTAATGGGGATGGTGATGGTAATGGGGATGGGGATGGTGATGGTGCAGAGGAGGAGAAAGAGGATGAAGAGAAGGATGATGATGAAGGTAAAGATGGTGATAAGGAGGATGAAGGTGATGATGCTGGTAAACAGGGCGGTGAAGAGATTGAAGGGCCGAAGACTAAAAAGAGGGTAAATAAGAATGGATCGGACATTGCACCTAGCACAAGACACGTTCCTATAAAAGATTTGCAGCTGGATCGTCTTATTAGTGGTAAAGCGAGAGGAGAACCTAGGGATGGATGTAAAGTTCTATTTGGATATCCGGGATCGTGGGCTCGTACCATCTATGATACAATCGTAAGTATACCAACTTTGCTTGTTATTCGATTAGGTTATATAAATTTGTAAATACATTCTAAATATGACTTGTTTCTCTTTCGTAGGATCATAAGAATGCCGTCCGACCTTTTGGGCACCAATCTTCTTTTGGGAAAATGGAGTTGTGGCCTTTAGATAAGGAATGTGCAAGAGTTAGAGCTCATGTTGAAAACTCGGGTTTGTATACTGCCGTTGAGAACTCAGTGATTGATTATGATAAGGTTGCGAGTATCTACTCTATGTGAAAGGTATTACCCGAAGTCGACACATTGCAATTCCCATTTGGCGAGATGGCAGATTACTCCGATGATGCGGAACAGATATTAGGGCTGCACGTCGAAGGCAAATCCACCGATGAGAATTTCAAGAGAAGGCCTACTTGGGCTAATATCTATGGGTGGACCAAGAACTTTTTGGATGGGATGAAACCACCACTAATGGGCAATTTGATAAGGGAACCAACTATAATAAGAAAGAGTTCAAACTTGTAAAGATTAGGAGATGTTTTCTAGGACATTGGAAAAAGAAAAGGAGGGTCTCACTGATGAGGAATGCTGTATATTCTTTATTATTGTGTAATATTTGTTCGTGCCGTAATATTATATTCGACAACAAAGGTAATACGATGACCGAGTGTCTAAAACACCATGTTATTTATCTTTGTTTTATGATTTCTCTATTTGATTTTTCTTGTAGGTATGTGTCTTATGTTTGTTTTTTGATATTTAAGTGTAGGTCATTAGGATCAAAGTGAGCTTGTAGCAGCGTTGAAGCTGGATAAGTGTCTCATTATTTATTTCTATTTCTTCATCTCTATATCTGCAGTATGTCATACTAATGATGCAATTTTGTCTGACGACAACTTGGTGATGACTCTCATTGAAAGAAGTGAATATGAAGGTAAAGATGGTTGTTGTTGAGGCAATGGAGTCCTTTGGGCGGAAAAGGCGAAAAAGATCCAATTCACATCAGGCTATACTTGGAACAATAGGATCTGTGACAAGGAGATGAATAATGAAGCTGTAGGTTACTGGCCCACAGCGACAGTTGAAAAAAGCAAATTAGGTTGTGGTTTATATAAAGCAGGCTAAATAATATATGGTGACCCATGTCTATTTACTGGGTGCCTGTGTTAGGTTCACCTCTTACAAGGCCCTAAATCTAGAGTCCTTCAATCATTTTCCCATCTTAAATTCATAAAATTCAGAACTTATTTCTTGTAAGAAGTTCATGGAGAAAATTGTTTTGATTGAAGAGAATAAAGCGTTAGACAAGAATGGAAGATGCTTGTTGTTGAACTAAGCAGAATGCAGCCAGAAAATAAAATAAGAAACCATTACAGGTTAGTGTTGATCATGAACTCAATTTGAGGTTTCAATTGATTTACGAGAGATGGGTTGGTGAATTGGGTAAAATTTATTAAGTGTTTTGATGAGCGTGGTTATTGACTTTCAAAGTGGAAGCAAAGGTGATGGGTTTATTATTGTTGATTGAACTTCGATACGAGGCGAGAAATCTGTTTCAATTCGAGAGATGGGTCGATGGAATTAGGGTTTGCTAGTAATTGTTCTTGCGAGTAAATGATAAAACAGATGGTTGAGATGGGAGATTAAAGACCTAGATGTATGTTAGGTTATACAGGTTGCAATAGGGGTTAGAGGTGTGGTTGTTTCATGACCTGATGTTGTGTGGATCGAGAATTAGAAGTTAGGTTCAAATGAAGAAATTAGAGAATGGGTACAGACTTTGATCTGGTAGTGAATCTAATGGGCAATTGTTAGAATTTGAGAGAATGAAGGAGTTGAGTCCGAGTCGAGGCGGTATACCAATTAAGCGTTAGGTTTTGGTCGAGTCGGGGTTTCTTGTCATGGACTCAAGAAGGATGAATTTTGGGTTTGTTTGAGCGAGGTGGATTTGGTGGAAATAGGAGTTGTTCGTTGTTAAAGGTTAAATTGAAGCTACAAGTTGGCAGTTTTTGGTGGTTACTGTAAAAGGCGAATCTACAACAGGAGTTGGTTAGGCAGAGCTGAGTTATAAGTATTGAATGGATGAGTCGAGAGCTGGCGGGGACTTGGAAGTGTTTGAGTGGATTGTTGAGTCATGCGAGTTGGGCAAGGAGTTTGTAGGAATAGTTTGTTGTGGTGTTGATATTGCAGGTGAACTGCATTGTTGTTGGTGCATCTGCGGGTTGTTGAGCAAATAGATCAATAGGAGGTGCCTATCGGGTGCAAGCTGCGGGTGGTTCTTTGTTGGTTCGGTGGAGCTACTTATTGTAATGGGTTGTCTCAAGTGTTGAGATTGCTAGGGAGCTTGGCAATGGAGTCAGTATCTGAATCTGGTGGATTATGCTAGAAAGGGTTTGAGTTGGATTGGAATTTGAAGTTGGTTTGTGTTCTCAGGGTTGCAGGGATGTACGGCCATGATGGCTGGGTGGCATAGAAAGGCACGGCCATCTTGGCTAGTGCCTAACACTTAGCGAGGAGTAAGATGGCGGCAAGTCGAGTGTTTGAGTTAGCGGTGACTCGACTCTAACTCAATGATTGAGCTGAACCGGTCAACAGTTAAAGACCGTTAGTCAACGATCAAAGATAACGGAATCTTTCAACAGAATATTCCTTGACGGATACATTTTCGAGGTGCCAGAAGGCTATTTTCGGCCAATTTCCGGCCAAAAACCCGGTTTTCCGGTGAACGTTTTTGGGACAGATTTTCTACATGGGTTTCTCTCACTCGTGGGCTGGGTGAATTTCCAACTAACGGACTTTGAAGACAAAACCTATTTTTGGAAGGAGAAAAAGCTATAAAAAGGAAGTTTTCTACACAATTTGAGAAAAAACGATTTATTCTATTCTTGGAGCTTTTAGAGAACTACTTCTAGGGTTTGCTCTCTTTTATGTTTCATAGTCTTCCCTTGAATATTTTGATGATGAACTCCATGAATATGTGTAGCTAAATACATTAATTGGTTATGGGATAAAAGTTGATTTCTTCAAGCATGATTATTTGATTCTATGAATTAGTTTTGTCTCAATTTTATCGTTTATGATTCATCGTTTTATTATCATATGATTTGAATGCTAGTTTGGTTGAGTCCGGAATCAATTGGATTTGTTTTCATCTCTATAGCTATATTAGGGTTTTCAATACGTAAAAGTTGTTTGTCCTCGATTTCTAGTAGCATCTTGTGGTTAATACTTGTAGTGATACATCTTTTTAATCGCATATGAATCATAACCTTTGTTAAAAGCGAATTAGTTCTTTTACGCTTTGTTTGCATCGATTAGTCTTATTTCATAGAACTTATTGCTCTTAGGAGTTAAATCTAATTGTGCTTTTACACTTTAGGTTGCTTTTTAATAAGATTTCACGATAGCATCTTTTAATGTTGTTTGTGATAAAATCGAAATAAACGAGATATTCTTGCGATCAAGATATCTTAGGACTTTTGATAATTGAGAGATTAAATACCAATTCTAATCATAGATGAAAAATACATGTTTGTGAATGATACTATCCCTTAACCAATATCTTCTCCTTATTGATTATTCCAACTATTTACTTTG
>JAJJWX010004055.1:0-56139 GCA_023529315.1 Papaver bracteatum
TTTGATATTGATTCATCCTTAATTGGAAATCTGAATTTTTATATTGATTTTGTACATCTGCTGATCGGTTTTGTATAAGACTCTCAGACACCCTTAGTAAGTTCTGCAGTTTAAGATTTTTTTCTTTTATTCTGGATGGATGTAATAGTGATTTTGCTGAATGTAGAGTACTAATTAATGGTTAAAAATATGGAATACTGAAATTTTGTGAAGGGTAAAGTCAATTCTTGGTTATGCATTTGATTTCTTGTTCTTAATGGATGGAATATTTCAGTCTTATATGAAAACATCTGTGTGTTTGGTAACGTAATCTTAGAGTGTCCAGACTTTGCTATTCTGGTGCTTATGAATTCTGTCAGTGTGTATGAAGTTATTGTTGTTTTTGTGTTTACTGCATTTGTTTGCTCCTTGCGCTTTGTTCATGTGTTTTTCACAGTTCTAGTTGGTTACTGCTGTTATGAATGAGGCCTTTCATTTTGTTTGCTTTGGAATTGCATTGTAGAGCGCATTTATATCTTTGTATCTATGAGCAGTAGATAAAACTTAAAACTTGGTAGTGACTCAAAGTTGGTGATGTTTCCTACATAACTTAAAAATTGTTCATAATGTATTTAGCACTATATTATTTGGTATTCTTTATTTACTAGATAGTGTCTTTGCTGGCTATTCATATCAGTGCGAGCTTGTATGCAGTGACACAATTTCAGAATAGATAATATGAAGCATTGGAAGTCTGAGTTTAAGATCAACATGGTATCTTTACAGTATTAAATTTTTATCTATACTAATTGATTGTTTATCACTTGTTGTAGAATTTCTAGCCACTCTTTCCAAGTCTATGTTCATACACATGGACGCTGACAATTGATGCAGTGTGGTAGAGCCTGCAACCTTACCTTCTGCAACCCTTTAATGTGCAAAAACCCATGGAGGATTATCCCATAAGCATTATCAACACCTTGGCGAGCAACAACGTACTTTCGAGTCATTATTTTTGGATTCTGGACTGCCAGGAGGGGGAGAAGGACAGTTAGCAGCGGCTGCAACAGGGCATCTTCAACACCATGGCGAGCAACAACCTATAGAAGATATGTCATACCAGCTACCTGAGCATCATCAACACCATGACGATCAACAACCTATAGAGGATATGCTGTACCAGTTACTTGAGCATCTTCAACACCATGGGAAGCCAAACAACAAGGACACTCCACCACTTCGTCTTTACAAACACTGAAACAGACACCAGATTTACATGCATGCAGCCAACATGTTCGACCACTTTGTCTCCCTTCATCCACGTACGACTACCATTTCCTATTCCAGTTGGAGAAAAACCAAATATAAAATACATTTGGTGAAATGTTAACTAACAAATGTTAATATATCTAAGTGGGTGAAAACGCAACTGCCAGTATCTACCTGTTTGCTTGTTAAATTAGCACTTGCCTTCCATTGTATGTTACAGGAGAAAATAAAGGCCGCTTAAGGAAGAGTAAAGAGCTCAATTGTTATTCCCTTTGGACTTTGCGAATGACGAAATAGCTGAAGTCTTTGGTCCTGGCAAATGCAGAACTGGTTTGTTTGATTGTTCCACGTGGACGAGACTGAGCTGCAGCAATAACAAACTCAATTACGAAAGTGAGCTTTCAATTTGAAATTTCTGTTTTTTTTAGCATAAAATATTAAGGGAATTTTGACAAACTACACCCTATGAGGTTTGTATTTCCTAAACTACACCCGTTATTTGCATAATTGATAAACTACACCCACTTTAACGTTTCCATCCGTTTTTTCAATAAAACGGCTAACTGACATTATGTGTACAACTGTCAGTAAGTTAAATTGTCCAAAAACCCCCTAACTGTCTGGTAACTATACCAACTCAGTCGAGTTCAACTGAGTTATCCACCTAGTCGACTCGGGAAATTATTCTGTTATGTTGGCTTACGTGGCTTCATCTTATGCGTTCAATTGAACGACTCTGATTGCATCCCTACTCCATCTCTCTCACTACTATAAGAACCAGTGGTGAAACCTAATTCTTTTCTTCAAGCCCCATTTTTTCCAAAACCTACAGAAACCAAGGTTTTTCAACATTCAATCACACAAAAAACCTATAGTAGGTATGTCTTCATACTCAGGGAATATTGGTTCTTCTTCTTCTTTATTAAAGTGGTTTTTGTAGTCAGTTTTCCATGTTTCAAACCAATCAGGTTGTTGTTGAACATGTATATCTTCAACTTCATCACCCTCTTCATCATCTTCTTCATCACTAACATCTTCTTCCCCTTTATACACTTTACCAAACTCAGAAACATAATCTCTGTCATTATCTTCATCACTATCAAACAATACTGGAGGTTCCATTTGCTCAACAGGGTGACAATCATCAACATTATCAATTTGAATAACATAATCATCATCCATCATTATACCGTCATCCACCTGGTCATTATTCACAACACTTAACCAATAATCCCCATTAAAGGTTTCCCCACCTCCATCTACAACAATTGGTGATTGTTGACTACTACACCCTACATTCCACAAGTTATCACAAACACTAGCCTGACTCAAACCTGAACATACATTGGTACTTTCAACCTGATTCATCAAATCCGTAAAACTCAATTGTCTTGACACTTGTTTAACTCTAATTTGTTCATGTTCCACTTGTTCAACACCCATTTCCTCATCTAACATCCTCCTTTTATCAGCAAGTCTAGGTGATCTTCTAACACTAACAGGCTTTAACTCAAAATTTTCAACACCTATTTGTTCATTTAACATACTACTTTTATCTGCAAGTCTAGGAGATCTCCTAACAGCCACACCCTTTACAGCATCAACAGTTTTCTTTTTTGGTGTGTCTACTACATGCTTCATGTTAACTACATCATATTCCTCTTCAGGGTTGATAATAGAAACATCAAGTTCAATGAAACCCTTACCATTAGGTTCAGCCTCCTTCCAAAATCTATCAAAATCTCCATCATCCATCAAATATACTGGCATGTTTGGGTCACTACCATCTATCCACACAAGATGAACCCTTTGTCTGTCACCAAACTTGAACCTAGTATGCACCATTTCTTCAAATAGCTTCAGATGAATTAAGTCTTTGTAAATGTTGCTGAAAGAGAAAGTTAGCTCTGTACCCAACAAATGAACACTTATGTCCCTGAAAGGAACATACCCACTGCATAAAAAACAACATAAATCAATCAGTGACATCAACAAGACCCTAATTCAGAAACCTCTACTCAATTCCTCATTCAAAATTGTAGAATCAAATATCGGTAGAATCAATAAAAAATCAGATATGAAATTAATTGAGAAACCCTAATTTCGGAACATAATTGAGAAACCCCAATCAATTTATCATTCAAAATTGCAGAAACAATTTCAAAATCAGCATAATTAATGAAATATCAAGATTGCAGAAACCCTATAAAATACAAAATTAGGGTTTGAAAAACCTACCTCTGTTTCATCTTGTTCTTCCCTTTCATCGCATCAAAATTCTTCTTAGATGTTTATGTTGCTTCGATCTATAAACCTTTTTCTGAAAATCCGATGTTTCTCTACAGATTTGGAGAGACAGAAAGGGGGGAAAGAAAGAACAAAACGAGAGAAAGGAGGGAAGAAATGAAAACCTTATGTTTGTCCGCCACTTTATCACACACAAAGGATAAAATTGGAATTTTGCCCAAACTGATAGATCTCTACCGTTGATTGAATTAGGTGATGAGCGGTCAGTTCCAATGATGGTGGGCCTTAACAGAAAACGTGAAAGTGGGTGTGGTTTATCAATTATGCAAATAACGGGTGTAGTTTGTCAAAATTCCCAAATATTAACCAAATAGGATAGTTCAGTTGTTAGGTACGAGGAAAATTGTTTTCCGCACGTCATATTAACTGTTTCTCAAAATTAGTTAGGCACTTCCAGTCACTTTACACCTCACACAATTGACACACGGATACACACTGATACTGTTTGTAATATTTATAGGAATGGTTGCCTAGCCTAGAACCTAATTATTATTTTGCAATTCCAACTTTTGCCTTAACCCAATTGTTTGGTTGATGTTACAGATTGTGCTGCAAGTTATGGGAAACCACCAACAAAACCAACATCCTGCCTTCAAATATCAAGTGGCAGATGTTGAGAGTCATAATGGAATATTTTGTGGGTGTTGAATATCCTATCCCCATGATGGAGTTCAAGTTGTGCATCACCGAAGGAGTCAGGTTGCTACTGTGTATGTTGTTTAAGGAAAAACTGTCATGGAGTTGTGTTAGCAAAGTTTTTGCAGAAACTACCCTGCAGCAACGTACTTAAAGGTTTTGCTCTCCTGTCGGTCAGAGTTAAAGTTGTCAGAATTGTGGCAATTCTTGTTGTCAGAATTGAAGGAATATGTAACAGGAAAATCTTGTCTTGAATTACATTTGTTTTCTCATTCCGTGCTATGATTTTGGATCTCTCCATTGATTGATTCGATTTGAGCTTTCATACCCTCCTATGTAAACGTATACATGATACATCACTGGTGTTATTTTGCATTTTTTGCATTCATTTTTCTTATTGGGTTTTCTAGCATATCTTTGGTTCATGGTTTATTGAGATGAATGGATGCGGCACGGTTCCACCTTAAGACGGGCTTATTTGGACCATACTGCACCTTTAAACGGGCTCATGGAGCTACTCAACTTTTCGATTGTACATCTTCATCCGTTCATTAAACTCTTTTTTTCATCTTCCAACATACAACATTTTCTGCCGTTGGATCCCAATTCTAGGGTTTCCTTATAAAATCTCCTCTCAAGTGTTTTTTCACTTGACTTCACTCTTCTTTTTTTATCTTCTGCTGCGGCAACCACAAAATGGATTCTTCCAAGATTTGTTTATGCATGAAGAAGAATATCAAACCCAAATCCATTCTCTGGTTTGATTGAATCTTAGCATAGTGATATCTCCTCTCAAAATTTAAGTAAGTTTGTGTTTATATGCTCATCACATTTGGATTGGTTTTGATTGAAATCCTGTCCATCAAATTAAGCTATTTGGATGTTGTTTTTGTTGTTGAGAAGCCTTAAAGGACTGCCTAGCCTGGGTACAGTTATGTATTTAGATTTTGGTTTATCAGTAATTGGAAATCTTTTTTTTTTTCTGATTTTAATTTTGCACATCTGCTGGTCAGTTGTGTATATATCTGTGTATTCCTGCAATAGGGTGCAACAAGTGAGGCACAAATACATGGAAGAGAACTGGAGCACCCAGTAAGTCCTGCAGTTTAAGTTTTTTGTTTCGTTTTCAATTTTTGTTGTACTAGTGAATTTTGCTGAATATAGACCATGTGGTATTGGTTAGTGGATATCTTATCTAAAAATATGACATACTAGACTTTGTAAAAGATAAACTCAGTTCATAGTTATGCATTTGATTTATTGTTCTTAATGGATGGAATATTCCAGTCCTATATGTTTTTTAGTAAACAGAAATATATTTTATGATTGAAATCATCTGTCGTGTTTGGGAAGGAAATCGTAGAGTGCCAAGCCTTCTACTTGGGAACGAAATATATTTTATGTTGCTATTTGCTACTTCGGTGTTATTTTTTTTCTCCTGTTTACAGTTTACTACACTTGTTTGCTTTTTCAATTGTGTCTGCACTCATAGTAGTGGTTTAATGATGTGTCTTTTTAACTGCTAGCACTGGCTCATTGTGCTTCTTCCATGTATTTTTTACAGTTCTAGTTGGTTACTGTTGTTATGTTAGGCCTATGACTTTGTTTGCCTTAGAATTGTGGGATAGACTCCATGAACTTTAGATAATGTGAAGCATTGGAAGCAAGAGTTAAGATCGTCATGATATATCTAAATATTTTATATTATTGCTTAGCAAGTTGTAGAATTTCTAGCCACTCTTTCCAAGTCTCTGTTCATGCACAGAGGTAGAAGGTTGATGCAGTGTGGGAGAGCCTGCTACCTGAGCATCATCAACCATTGCGAGCAACAACCTATAGAGGATTACCTGAGAAGAATAGTTAGCAGCGGCTGCAACAGGGCATCTTCAACAACATGGCGAGCAAGAACCTATAGAGGATATGCCGTACCAGCTACCTGGACATCTTCAATAACATGGCGAACAACAATATAATCACTGTTGGATCTTTGACATAGTGGCAGGCGTGTGACTCCTGAACAGGTACATTTTCTATTTTATTTTATTTTATTTTATTATTATTATTTTTTTTGTGAAGGAACGTGATTTATTTTTATAAGCCTTCGTGAGATGCAACTGGACCAAGGAAATACACAATGACCTTGTCTTAGTTTCATGTACTCCGAATAAAGATCCAAATTCCACCACTCTTTCTAAGAAAACACTGAACTGAACACCAAACGTTCCAAACTTACATGTAGCCAACATAGTTGGGCACTTCCAGTCGTTTCACAATTGTTTGGTTGATGTTAGAGATTGTACTGCAAGTTATCGGAATTGGGGAACAAGCTATGATACCAACATGTTTCCTTCAAAAGATCAAGTCCCAGGTGTTGAGAGTCCTAATGGCAGATGATTTCAAGTTTTGCATCACAGAAAGAGTCAGGTTGCTGAATCACAGAAAAGTGTCAACTCCATGACACTTTTGCAGTAAGCAATTACACTGCAGCAACATGCATAAAAGGTTTCTCCTCTCCCCTCAGTCGGGGTTAAAGTTTTCAGAATTGTGGGAATTGTTGTTGCCCGTTTCTTCAGTACATGCTAATTAGTAATTAAGCGTTTCATGGTATTGAAGAAACATCGGAGGTCATGCAGTTTGTCCATATTTGGTTATTGAAGCATATTCATCGCATGTTTGGGTCAGAGAAAAGTGAATTCACCAGCTCAAGCTAAGACATACTTGAGGTCGAGACCAGCTGCAAGAGATCTCAATCTTCATTCATATGATTAGTTTTCTCGATAGTAACTCGTGTAAAACTTCCATTAATTGAATCTTATAGAGGGAATATGTAACAGTTTTGAATTACATTTGTTTTCTCAATCTGCTCTATGCTTTGGATCTCTCCGTCCATTTGAGCTTCATACCCTCCTTTGTAAACGTATACATGATTGGTGTTCTTCCCTCCTCCCTCTTATCTATGCATTCAGTTCATTTTTATTTATTAGCTCGCATTTTTTTCATATTGGCTTGTCATCGTATATTTGATGTCTCAACTTCACACATTCAAGGTCGGATGGGAAGGTCAAAGGGTCCTCACCATTCTCAAGAGAGAGGTCTGTTGGACTTGGATACATAATGGGCTTTTTCAGTTATCCATTTCTCTAAAAACCCTAGAAACATTACCAGCCGTTGGATCATATTTTCCAGAATTCCTTATAAAGGTTCCTCTAAATGTTTTTCTCTCCCCACTCTGTCTACTATTTTTCTGCTGCTGCAGCCGCCAATGGATTCATCAGGAATTTGTTTATGCATGAAGAAGAAGATCAAACCCAAACCCTTCTCGGCCAGTAGCATCCAATGGATTCATTAATTGTCATAATGACTTATCCTCTCAAAAGTAAGTGAGTTTGTTTTTCTTCTATTGAATAGATTGATTTTTTAGTTGTTTAACAATTGATTTCATTATGTTTTACAGTAAAGGAATCATGGTGGATACTAGTTTCCCCATACCCTCCTTTGTAAGTGTATACATGATTGATCCCCTTCTATCGCTTATAATGATTAGTCTCCTCCTCCTCTGAACTGTTTTGCAAGTCTGCTTGCATTTTTTACATTTTCTTTTGTCAAGTATACATTTGCAGTTCATGCTTTATGCCAAAATATTTCGGTCTGGTTTTCATAATCGCCTAGAGTGTCCAGGATCTGCTATTTTGGTACTTCTGAATTCTGTCAGTTACTATGAAGTTATTTTTGTTCTGCACTTGTTTGCGTGGTGTGGGTTTTTTGACAGCTAGCACCGGCTCCCTGTGCTTTATTCATGTGTTTTTCACAGTTCTAGTTGGTTACTTTTGTTGTGAATGAGGCCTTTCGTTTTGTCTGCTTTGGAATTGCGTTGTAGACTCCATGAACTATCAGCTTGAGCGCATTTATATATTTATATATCTTTATTTCACTGCTTAAAATTTGTTCATAATGTCTTTAACACTACAGTATTTTTTTTTTTTTCCTTGATAATGTCTTCGCCTTTTATTCTTATCAATGTGAGCTTGTATATCTTCGCAATTACACAATTTCTGGATAGATAATGTGAAGCTTGAAAGCAAGAGTTAAGATCTCTCTACAATATCAAATTTTTATTTATACTAATTGATTGTTTATCACTTGTTATCGAATTTCCAGCTACTTTTTGCAAGTGTATGTTTATACACATAGACGCTGACAATTGATCTATGTGGAAGAGCCTTCTACCTAACCATCTTCAACCCTATGGTGAGAAACAACCTTTGGAGGATTATGCCATACTAGCTACCTTAGCATATTCAACACCATGGCGAGCAACAATATATAAAGGATCTTTTGGAGTCATTATTTTTGGAATCTGGACTACTAGGTGGGGGAGAAGAACAGTGAAGCAGCGGCTGCAACAGGGCATCTTCTACAGAATGAATATATACAGGATATGACATACCATTTACATGAGCATCTTCAACACCGTGACGAGCAACAGTATGCGTGTTACTCCTGATAGGTATATAATATTATTTATTTTCTTAGGTTCTCTTTCCTTTTCTTTTTTTTTGTCCAGGATCATGATGTATTTTGATAAGTTCACATGAGATGCAACTGGACCAAGGAAACACACGATGACCTTGTCTTAGTTTCATCTATACAGAATTAATATCCAAATGCGTAGACTCACTTACAGCCGAACTCAGTGAAGCCAAACAACAAGCACATTCTACCCACTGAAAACACTGAAACAGACACCAGAATTACTTGCAGCCAACATGTTCCACCCACTTTGTCTCCCTTCATCCACTACTGCCATTTCCTATTCCATCTGTAGAAAAATGTTAATATAAGTGGGTGAAAGACACAACTGTTTACTTGTGAAATTAACACTTTCCTTTCAATGTATGTGACAGGACAAAAGTTGAGGATCTATTCACAGTAGAAAGTAAAGGCTGCAAGATGAAAAGAAAGTTGCCAACTGTTGCAGGATTGATTTTCCTTTTAGACTTTGAGAATGATGAAAAAGCCGAAGTCTTTGGCCAAAGGCAGAACTGGTTTGTTGAGTTAGACTAAGTCTTATAGGGTGCTAGTCTAGCAGCTAGATTAGCAGTCAGGACTACTTCCTAAGTCTTATGGGAGTGCTAATCTAGCTGCTAGATTAGCAGTCCACGTCAGCGCATTGCGCGGAATGGTTCCGCGCAACCAATCTCAGCCGTCAGATCAAAAATAAATCTCTCAGCGCTAAACCATTCTGCGAAAAGTTACTTTTTCTAGCGCTGAATCATTCTGCGTATCAATCTAGCATGCTAGTTCACATGCTAGCAACCGGTAGGAAAGAGAACTAGTGTTAAATTTTTTGCTACACTTTTTTTTTGGAATTGCAACACTTATGTGCTAATCTAGCACCTCCAATCTAGCCCATAAGACTTATTCTAATTCCATGTGAAAAGACTGAACTTGAACTGCAAAACCAAACCCAACTAGTTACCAACGTGAGATTTCAATTTACAAATTTTCTTTTCATTTTTATCTGTTACACACTCAATATTAACCGATTAGGATAGTTCATTAGTTAGCTGCAATGAAAATTGATTTCCGAACACGTCATATTAACCATTATTCATGATTAGTTGGGCACTTCCAGTCACTTTATAACTTTATAACTTGATTGACCAACATATTGTTTTGCAATTACAAGTTTTGCCTAAACCCAATTGTTTGTTTGATGTCACAGATTGTGCTTGCAACAGCAACAAAACAAACTTCCTGTTTTCAAATATCAAGTCCCTGATGTTTAGAGTCCTAATGGAAGATCTTGTGGGTGTTGAATAATTGAAGGCTGGTACAGTGTAATGTTGTTTATGACAAGGAGGTGAAGTCTCATTTGCTAAGACTTCAACTCCGTGACAGTTTTGCCGTATACAACATACCCTGCGGCAACATAATTAAAGGTTCTGCTCCCCCATGAGTGCAGTCTGTGTTTTGGTCAGAGAAAAGTGAATTCACCAGCTCAAGCTAGGAGATACTTGAGGTCGAGACCCGAAGTGAATGATCTGTCCTGATCATGCAATCTTCATTCTTAATTATCTCCATAGTAACTCATGTAAAACTTCCATTAATCGAATCTGGTAGAGGTTGTAACAGCAAAATCTTGTCTTGAATAACATTTGTTTCATCATTCTGTGCTATATTTTGGATCTCTCCATCGATTCGAGCTTCATACCCTCCTTTGTAAACGTATACATGAATGGTGTTCTCCACACCTTGTTATCTATTATGCATTCAGTTCATTTTCATTTAATGATTAGTCTCCTCTCTTAAACCATTATGATTCACTGTTTATGCCAGTACTTTGATCTATTGAGATGGATGGATGTTCACGGCATTTTTTGATTCTTTCCCCAAAGTCCTAACTTGGCAAGAATGGGAAGCTCAAAGGGTCCTCTCTATTCTTTAAGAGGTTTGTTGGACCTGGATCCATAATAGGCTTCTTCAACTATCCATTTACCAAAACCCAAATATTTTTAGCCCTTGATCATGTGTCTAGGTTTCCTTATAAATTTTCTGTTTTTTTCACCTCACTCTTTTCTTCTGCCGTTGCCGCAGCCGCCGCCAATGGATTCATCAAGAGTTAGGTTATGGATGAAGAAGAAGATGAAACACAAACCCTGGTTTGATTTTGTTGATTGAATCATCTCAGCATAATGATATCTACTCTCAAAATCTAAGTGTTTACAGCCTCTTTGATTTTCATTCACATATTCCTCTTTTAATCAAATTCACTAATGTTTTTGTTGTTGTTGATAGGCTTTTGCTAGCTATCTCAGCTGCTTAGGGCGAAGTTCGATCCATTTGCAGATGAGGATAAATAGTTAGTTAAAGAGTATCCTCTGGCTCTGATATATCTGATCTGGATCTTCATCTTCCGGAAGACCAACTCGCTTATTTGCTTGGAGGTATGAGTGCTTCCTGTGCATTTCTTCAATTACAAAATCCAATTATCTAAAGATCCTGTTAATTATCTTCCAGCAGCTTAGATAAAAAAAAATAATCACCTCATCAAATATAACGGAACATACCCTTTTCATGTCAGTCAATACTCATTTGTCAAAACCTTTTTATTCCGTTTGGTTTCTACTGTATATATTTTTTGAGTTAAGGAAAGGTTGTTTTTATGCAGAATCTGAACTAAGGTTGTCAGCATCTTCAACAATGTGGTGGGCTACAAGTATAGAGGATTAGTAGGTGGGGGAGAAGAACAGTCTGCAACAGGGCATCTTCAAAGCCATGGCGAGCAACAAGTATAGAGGATTATGCCAAACTAGCTAGAGGATTATGCCATACCAACAACTAATTGAGTATCTTCAACACCAAGGCGATCAACAACCTATATTTGATTGTTGGATCTGTGACACAATTGTGACTCACTCTTGATAAGGTATATATTTCAATATTTTTTTTTTTTTGTTTGTTTGTTAAGGATCATGATTTATTTTGATAGGTCCATATGAGATGCATCTAGACCAAGGAAATACATAATGACCTTTTCATAGTTTCATGTACACACAGTTAAGATCCGAATTGCATAGACTCACTGAAACAGACACCAGACTTGCTACTTATTATAGAAAACCGTTGAGTTCTCTTATCTATAATATAAAGCAAAATGATATGTTTGGTGTAACCAAACTAATGGTTGGGTACCTGATAAGACGGAATTAACCCTCCACGTTTTCATTTCACACTGAGTTTTCCGTAAATAATTACAACTCAAAGGGAAAAACAGACTTATACACTAACCAAATTACGCGACTGCCCCTCCGTGTTTTCATTTCCCCTTCGATTTTTGCTGTAAAATTCATAAAAGAAGGGGGTAAATCCATAATACAAGCTCTTCTCCTCTCTTCTCCATTGTTTCCCTTCCAGAAGAACAAGTTTCTCCTCCGATGTTTTCTATCTCTTCGTTATAGAAGCAGCACCACACCACCGCCATCACCGGAATCAGCACCACCAATACAAACATCGCCATCTTTTCCAGCAGTAACACCACCATCATCACCACCGCAATCCCTATCAGCACCACCGCCTCCTATTCTCCGTCGAAATCTCTTCTCATTAATTCCTTTGTTCTCCATCGAAATCACTGTTTTATTCATCTTCATCGATGTAGATAGATTTAGAACATTTTGTACTCAATTTCGTATTTAGGGTATATGATTTTGATTTGATTGAATATTCAATCATCATCTATCCTGTAACCCTAAATTCGAAATTGGGCGAAATAATTGAATTAGGTCCACATCGATTCTTTACAAAGAAACATCAACCCCTCCCTTCATGTAATTGATTGTGACGGAATTAGGGTTTGTGGGGTTTTGGTGAAATCCCAAATTATTTTTTTCCGACGAAGAAAAATTTGTGGTAAGAATTAATGACGCATAGGATAATTAGCTATCATTTTTGAGTTTTAAATTTTACTTCTGATCCTGTAATTTTGGTTTTGGTATGAATTTTACATTTTTTTTTATCAAGCATGATTTGATTTAGAGCTTCAATTTACATGCAAATATTGTAGTTACAGCTCTCTTACCTGTTTGTGTGCTTAAGAGAGTAATTTTAGTTTGGGAATTCGTGATTGCAGATGGACTCAAGGTTGTGTTTCAAGTAAGACCAAAAAATTTTGGTTTTTGTCCTCCCAAACTAATTAAACCGAGGCTTCAACTGAACCTTCAGATTTCAATTTAGGCTCCTGGTACGTCTGATCCTCTATTTGTATGAGATGAATGTCTACTGCTTGATTTTTAGTTGTATAAATTATAAACAATACCACGGTATGCTTCTAATCTGTTGAATGCCAAGTGCCAAGTAGTTGTCACAAAGTAGTTCAGAGCAGGCAATGTAGGAGGTTTGATTTAGTATATGTATGTATGAGGTGTTTGTTTAGCGGATGGAATACGTATGTATTCATATTATTACTATTAGTTAGACAAGTGATATCCTCCACGTAAGAATCAATATTTTGTTTACTTCCCCTATTTTGATGGGCTCATTTTTGATGTTGTGTATACTGTATAATCGATGGTAATTTGAATAGTTTGTTCTGATATTATTCACTCACCCATTTCTCTGAGATGCTATTTCTTCTTACGTTCTTTCTATTCCCATATATAGATATAAATGAATCACTTCAGAGTGCGGGTTGAACTAATCCGCACTAAAAAAGAGTCCCACTTCTTAGCACAGTAATAGTGTGCAAGTACATATATATAAAATTCGCATATCATTTGAAAGGGTTTTCCTTTTGTGCTTAAGCTGAAATGAGCTATTTATGGCATCAGATAAGCATTCTGCTTATTCTGTCAATAGGTAAAGAATTTGGTGTTATGACATCTTTATATAGAAAGTAGGTTGTTCATTTCTGAATTGTGACAGGACATACATCACAAGATATGTCGAAACTTCCATACACTTTCACACATTTTTTCAGTGCCCTCCAATATTTACGATGTCTTCTTCCAAAGCCCTTAAAGATCTTTGCTCAGTTCCTTATAACATCATATGTTCAAGGAAGTTCAAGGAAGTGTGCATTACCATTAGCTTAAAAAGAATCTTTCATTTCTGAAATGTGCAGTACCATTAGTTTAAAAAAGTTAACATTGAACTTATTTATTACCACAGGTTATCAAGTTTAAGGATATCATACGCCCACCATTAGCGAGAGATTTTTGTTGATGTTGACATCGTACATGAGTTGATGTCTGCACAGACACCGACTGAAGATCATCGTCTGGTAAATTATTCTATAAACCCTACATGTCAAATTTTTTTTTATCTTAGGCACTGCCTCTCCCTTATTTTAGACTGGAGATTTGTTCAGCTATATTAGTGCATTATACTTTTTATAACCTTTTGCGTCCATTGAATTTTGATCCCCCAGTTTCTGTTTTACTAGACATTAGTAGAAGATATTATATATTTTTGATTTGCATATACAAGGTGGCTTTGGCTTTGTATGGTTGGAAAGGGTACAAAGTTGATTTGGGTTTATAACTTTTTTTCATGGTAAGTGGTACACATTCAAAGAGATGAGATTACAAAGGTTATGAATAAAGTTCGGGAAATCCACCAACATTGTTTCAACTTACACTTCCCTTTGTTGTTCACTGAATTCCATAGAATATTTCTGGATCACTTTTTGCTTTGGTTTGTTTTGTAGATGGAAGATTCATTGCAAGGTATGGTTTCCAGTTTCCATCAACGTCGAAGTCCAAGGTTTGTTGAAAGCGATGCTCACTTGCAGTTGCGTCGTGCTATATATGTAGTAAAACGAGATTCGATGACCGAAGAAGAAAAACAAGTGCTTCTCGAAAAACGTCGTAATACTTATCGCATTGGTAAAACAAAATTTGGATGCAACAATACCGCAGAAACAAGCGATAAAGGTAATGCTTTAGTTAGTGGTAGTACAATAGTTTTATAACTCTTAATCTGTGGTGTTCAATGCTCACCCCATAAGTAAGGATTTAACAATATTAAGCTTATAATATAGAAAATTTTCATGTGCAGCAACTGTACAAGTTTCTAATTCAGTTGGAGAGCATGAAGCAGAATCAAGTTTCACTCTTCGCCGAAGCCCCAGAGTTGAGCTGCAAAAACAGAGAGCACATGTATCTGAATTCAACATGTATCTTATTTTTAATCATAGATAGCCTCCTTCCGCCACGTGCCATTATGGCACGGGCAATCCACTAGTCTATAATATAACACAAAATGATTTGTTTGGTGTAACCAAACTTTTTGGTTGGTACCTGATAAGACTAAAGTACCCTTACTTATTTGTTTCCCTAACTGAAACTGGCGTAATTTATGCCAAATCCAGGGACAAATCCGACTTTGGAGCTTAACTAAAAGCGAGAGGAAAATATCTATCGTGTTTCACTTTTGTTCTTCGTAGTTCAACCACCATAACCAGCAATACCACTACCGCCATCTGAAAACTAGCATCACCACCACTGTAACCATCGACGTAACCATCAATAACATCACCACCACCAATTCTTCTCCTCTTCCTCCTCCTCCTCCTCCTCCTCCTCTATTTTCTCTCTTTTCGGTTTGCATCTTCATCTCTTCATTATTCGTTTCTTCTCCGTCTAAATCTCCATCAAACCACCAAACCACCACCGCCAACACCATCGCCACCATTATGGAAAAACACCACCACCACTTCCTTACGGCTTAATCTTTTCTTCTTCGTCCACCACCACCATCAGCACCACAATTCCACCGCCTCCATCTCCACCACCACTACCACCTTCGTTCTTTGCCTACTACACCACTAAAACGAAATCACCATTAACACTATATTTAGTCCCCAAGTCGTCAAGTCACCGTCGCCACCGCTGCCAGCGCCACCACCACCCCTACCAACAAAATTTTTCAAATCGATAAATTCAATCAAAATCAAATCGAAGGAATTAATGATGAATCTTTGTTGAATGCATCAATCATAAGTTCCCAATTTGTAAAAAATTCTATCCATTCGAGCGAATTTGATTATGACAGTAGCAAATTTCTTGCAACACTTGATAATCCAAATAGTTAAGAACAACAAAATTGCTTAAATAAACAAACAGTGGAAGATGAGATGAGAATCACTGAAGCTACAGAATAACAATAATAACCTTTTTATCTAACCTTTTTAGATGATTAAACAATTTATAGTGGTAGTTTGTCTGATAAAGAAAAAAATTGATACGGAGAAGAAGAGGAATGTGGATTGTGGAGTAGAAAGTTTGGTTTTAGTTTTTCATTTTTTTTTCCATTTTTTTATATATACATTAATCAATGTAAATGACCCTACTGCTCTTACTTTTGTGGTAAAAATGTTACACCTGTGTGTGTGTCACCGTAAGTTTTTCCGCCGACACGCACCTTCAAGAATAAGAAAACAACAAGGTGGGTTACATTTCACGATTTTCCCAATAGTTGCTTCAGAAACCAATAATCCCTAACCGAGAATGACAAAGGTTTACTTTTATGTGGGTTACAGCAGTCCCGTGCCATCATGGCACGGGCAACACACTAGTTATAGACATTAAAGAATTGCTACTTTGTTGGTTTATCAATGTTGTTTCTTTTAAGAATATCAAGTTTGACGATTTTATTTTCGATAGGGCGAATTTGTTCAGAGAGTAATTTGATGTAAGCTCTTTAAGATCGGTGCTCATCTCTTCTTGTATGATAGCACTCTTTCTTATTTATCTTTAATCTTTCCTTTTTCAAAAAAAAAAAAAAAAAAAAAACAGACACCAGACTTACACATGCAGCCAACATGTACCACCACTTTGCCTCCATCCTTCCCTGCCATTTCATATTCCAGTTGGTGAAAAACCAAATGTATATTACATTTATTGAAATGTTAACTAACAAATGTTAATAAATCTAAATGGGTAAAAAACACAACTGTCAGTACTTCCCTGTTTTCGTGTGAAATTAACACTTGCTTCCCAATGCATGTTACAGGAGAAAGTTGAGGACCTTGTAACGGGATAAAGTAAAGGCTTCAAGAGGAAGAGTAAAGAGCCTGATTGTTGCAGTATTTATATTCCCTTTGGACTTTGATAACAACGAAATAGCCGAAGTCTTTGGCGGTGGCCAAGAACAAGGCAGAACTGGTTTATTGGGTTATTTTATTCCATGTGGACGAGAATGGCCGCAGCAAAAACAAACTCAAGTAATTACCAATGTGAGCTTTCAACTTAAGATTATTGTTCCCTTTTAATCTTATGGGCATAAAAAATTAACCAACTAGGTTAGTTCAGTAAGGTACTTCCATTGGGGCTGCATTTGTAGCTGTGCGTGGTGTGTTATTTTGATTGCTATCACTGGCATTGTGCTTTATTCATGTGTTGTTCTCTGTCTAGTTGGTTACTGTTGTTGCGAATGAGGCCTTTCATTCTGTCTGCTTTGGAATTGCGTTGTAGACTCCCTGAACTATCAGCTTGAGCGCATCTATATCTTTATATCTTTATTTCACTACTTCAAATATGTTCATAATGTCTTTAGCACTACAGTATTTTTTTTTTTTTTTTTACTAGATAATGTCTTCACTTGTTATCCTTATCAATGTGAGCTTCTATATCTTCGCAATTACACAATTTTTTTTACTTCATGATCTCTCCACAATATTAATTGATTGTTTATCACTTGTTCTTGAATTTCCAGCTACTCTTTCCAAGTCTATGTTCGTACACATAGATGCTGACAATCGATATAAGTGCAGAGCCTTCTACCTGAGCATCTTCATCCCTATGGTGAGCAACAACATATAGAGGATCTTTTCGAGTCATTATTTTTGGAATCTGGACTACCATACGAGCAATAGTATGGGAATGACTTCTGAGCAGGTATATTTTTTATCTTCTTAGGTTCTTTTTTTTTTGTCAAGGATCATGATTTATTTTGTTAAGTCCACATGAGATGCAACTAGACCAAGGAAATACACGATGACCTTGTCTTAGTTTCATATACACAGAATTAAGATCCAAATTGCATAGACTCACTTACAGCCGAACTCAGGGAAGCCAAACAACAAGCACATTCCACCTCTTTGTCTATAGAAAACACTGAAACTGCAGACACCAGACTTACTTACAGCCAACATATTCCACCACTTTTTCTCCCTTCATCCCTCCCAGCCATTCCCAATTCCAGTTGAAGAAAAACGTACATCTAAGTGGGTAAAAAAACACAACTGTTCAATGTATGTTACAGGACAAAAGTTGAGGACCTATTCACATTAGAAAGTAAAGGCTGCAAGAAGAATAGGAAAGTGGCAAATGTTGAAGGATTGGTATTCCTTTTAGACTTTGAGAATGATGAAATAGCCGAAGTTTTTGGTTATTCCTTGTGGACGAGACTGAGCTGCAAAAGCAAACCCAACTAGTTACCAATGTGAGCTTTCAATTTACAATTTCTGTTTTCACTTGTGTCTGTTACACATTCAATATTAACCGATTAGGATAGTTCATTAGTTAGATCCAATGAAAATTGTTTTCTGCACACGTCATATTAACCATTATTCATGATTAGCTAGGTACTTCCAGTCACATTACAACTCACATAATTGACACACTCATACGTGTTTGTAATATGTTTAGCAATGGTTGCCTAGCCTAGAACCAACAAATTGTTTTGCCTAAACCCAATTGTTTGGTTGATGTTACAGATTGTGATGCAAGTTATGGGTAACCAGCAACAAAACCAACATCCAGCCTTCAAATATCAAGTCCCAGGCGTTGAGAGTCCTTATGGAAGATCTTGTCTTGTGGGTGTTGAGCATCCCAATGGAGTTCAAGTTGTGCATCACAGAAAGAGTCAGGCTGGTACAGGGTAATGTTGTTTATGGCAAAGGAGTTGAAGCCTCATTTGCTAAGACTTCAAACTCCATGACAGTTTGTAAACAACATACCCTGCAGCAAAATACTGCTCTCTCATGAGCGTAGTCTTTGTTTGTGTCAGAGAAAAGTAAATTCACCAGCTCAACCTAGTTTATAATTGAGGTCGAGGGAATATGTAACATCAAAATCATGTCTTGAATTACATTTGTTTTTTTCTCATTCTGTGCTATATTTTTTTGGATCTGTACATGGATTCGAGCTTCATATCCTCCTTTGTAAACGTATACATGAGTTGTGTTCCCCACTCCTTGTTATCTCTTATGCATTCAGTTCATTTTAATTTAATCATTTGTCTCCTCTCTTTAACCATTATGATTCATGGTTTAATTTATGCGCCAGTACTTTGATCAATGGATGTTCACGGCATTATTTGATCCTTCCCGCAAAGTCCTAACTTGTAACCGAGTCCTCAGCAAACTTGGCAAGAATGGGAAGCTCAAAGGGTTGTCTCTATTCGTTTGTTGGACCTGGATCCATTATAGGCTTCTTCAACTATCCATTTACCAAAACCAAAACATTTTTAGCCGTTGATCATGTGTCTAGGTTTCCTTATAAATTTTCAGTTTTTTTCACCTCACTCTCATCTTCTGCTGTTGCTGCCGCCGCCAATGGATTCAAGGTTTAGGTTTAGGTTATGGATGAAGAAGAAAATGAAACCCAAACCCTGGTTTGATTTTAATCATCACAGCATTATGATATCTTCTCTCAAAACTTAAGTAAGTGTTTAGAATTTCTTTGATTTTCATTGACAATCCTCCTTTAAGAAAATTCACTAATGTTTTTTGTTGTTGTTGTTGATAGGCTTTTGCTTGATATCTCAGCTGCTTAAACACCAGGAGGATTATGGCTCAAAAAATGCATGGACCATCTCATGTGAATGAATAAAACATTAGCTTTGGACTTAAATAGCAGTTAGCTGGGGAAAAGAGTATCTTATTGCATTTCTTATTGCTTATGTCAGATCTACATCTTCATGTCCATGGAACGTTGAAATGGTACGAGAGAAGACCTTTAGTTATTCTTTGCCATTAAATACAAGCTACCTGAGCATCTAGATAAACACCATCGTGGGAAACCTGAGGTAATTTGTTAATTGTTACATATAGAGGATTATGCCTATACAGTGCAGCTAACTTGAGTTGTTTGTTACTATTAGTAATCAACAACGAAATTGTAACTTATTTTCACAGTTGGATTTGTGAAAAACACAATTGACTTTAGGCAAGGTTAGATGGTGTGACTCAGACTCCTGATCAGGTACATTTTTTATTATCTTATTTTTGGTGAAGGATCATGATTTTGACAAGTCCACATGAGATGCAGATAGACCAAACAAATACACAATGACCTTGTCTTAGTTTCAGTACAAAGACTTGCTAATTTAGGTTGCATACAAAAATAAACTTTGATAAAAATCAAAGATGTGAAATCTGTGTTGAATCTAAATATTGAACAGTTCCTTTGGAACTAATACACGGATTTAGGAGAGAATTAAGATCCAAATTGCTATGCATACTTTAAAGTGTGGGGGTGTTTGGCCAAGGTGGCCATTCCTCATCCCAAGAAAACTAAATTAGGTCCTAAAACAATTAGACAACACTAGCTAAAGGCTATAAACAACGGAAGGATTACGATACTTATTCACGTCAGTCTCTAGAATCACCTCGATTAGGATGTTGATTGCTATAGCTTCAATTTATTATTTGCATATACATCAGATGGATGTTAGGTTGTGAAAACAAAGTATGCAAGTTGAACAAATCTCTTTACGGTTTAAAACAAGCAGCTGAACTTGATGCATCTAGATTAAATAATGGACACCATCTATGAGAATTTGAGCTGATTCTCTAGAGACATTCATTAAGTCAGGGATTTTAGCCCACGGCCAAAATGGGCACAACCGCAAGAGCTTGGCACCTGTTTTCTTGGTTGAGGCATCAATTATGCCATATTGTTGGCGGTTCAAGACAGCGTATCAACAAGCAGTTGAGAGCAACAACCTATATTTTGCCTTATGTTTTCTCGTGTTTTATCGAAATGTTTTATTATTCATGTGGGGGATTGTTGGATGTTTTGTTTTAATTGCATGGACCATGTTTTGATCCCAAGACCTAATAGATGTTTTTTCATGTGAATGAATAAAACGTGTGACTAGGGTATGGCCCAGACTCCTGATGGGAGAGGGTGAGGGTGAGGGTGAGGGTGTGGGTGGGGTACCCTAGGTGAATACACTTACATTGGATTCTTGGTCGAACGTTGAAATGTTTTTGCTATTTTTATTATCTTATTTTTGGTGAAGGTAAACATAAATTACTTTTTACATTTCTCTAAACTGGTTGTATCATGTTCTAAGGGTTCTCTCTCGTTTTGACAAGTATCCTGGAGGTAATTTGTTAATTGTTATAGCATGAGATGCAATATTACCTTTAGATAGACCAAACAAATACACAAGTGTTGACCATGTTTCTTGAGTTGTCTTAGTTAATCAAAGTAGTTGCATACGAAAATTAACTTACAGAATTAAGATCACGGTTGGATTTGTGAAATTGCATAGATCAGGTACATTTTTTATTATCTTATTTTTGGTGAAGGATCATGATTTTTAAGCAGATGAACTCTTAGTTTCAGTACACATTACACAGAATTAAGATCCAAATTGCATAGACAACACTTACAGCTGAACTCAGGGAAGCCAAACAACAAGCACATTGCACCACTTTGGCTTAAGAAAACACTGAAACAGACACCAGACTTACATGCAGCCAACATGCTCCATCACTTTGTTTCCCCTCATCCCTTCCTGCCATTTCTTATTCCAGGTTAAGAAAAACCAAATTTCAATTACATTTGGTTTAATGTTAAATAACAAATGTTAAGTGGCTAAAATCATAACTGTTTACTTATGAAATTAACACTTGCCTTTCAATGAATGTTCCAGGAGAAAGTAAAGGCTGCTAGAAAAAAAGAGAGGATCCCCATTATTGCATTTGATACTACCGTTGGACTTTGAGAACAGAGAAATAGCCTAAGTCTTTGGCCCTGGCAAAGGGAGAACTGGTTTGTTGGGTTATTCCAATGTGGACGAGACTGAGAGATGTAGCAAAAACAAACCCAATTGATTACCAATGTGAGCTTTCAATTTATATTTTATGTGCGCATGAATTTTTACCAACTTGGATGGTTCATTATTTAGCTGCCATGATTTTTTTCTTCCGCATACGTTACAACTCACATAATTGCCTTAACTCAATTGTGTTGCTCCATGATACAGATTGTGCTCAAAGCTCTACTCTCTCATCAGTAGGTGTTAAAGTTATCAGAATTGTGGGAATTTTTGTTGCCCTGATTTGGGTCTAGGCCCCCTTTCCTCCAGTATGCTAATTAGTAATGAAGCTTTTCATGGCGTCGTTTTATAAATATGTCAAGTAATAACAGTGGAGTGGATACACCTTGTCCATGTTTGGATAACTGAATCAAATTCACCAGCAGCTCAGAGATAGGCCTTGTCCAGTAGTCTGTGTTTGGGTCAGAGAAAAGTGAAATTACCATCTCAAGCTAGGAGATGCCCGAGATCGAGACCAGGTGTAAGAAGATCTGAGTTGATCAATATGATTAGTTTTCCCTTTAGTGACTCAAGTAAGCTTCAGGTGGTTGAATCTGGTAGAGGGGGTATGTAACATGCTTGTTCTTGAACTACATTTGTTTTTAAGATCTGCACTATGTGTTTGAATCTCTCCTTCAATTTGAGCCTCATAAACGTCTACATGTTCAGTCTCCTTCCCTCTATCTCTTATGCATTCATTACTCTCTTCCTTAATCCTTCCCTTTTAAGTTTTTGGAAGTCTGCACCGAATTTGAACAAGGGATTCCTTTTTTTCATTTGTAAAGTCAAAAATTAATTTTTGGTACACAATTTTAAAATGAGAAAAACTAACTTTTTGTGAAACGTAGATTTTTTGCTTCCGACTTCTGCTTTTCCAAACATGTTAAAAGGGTCCTCTCTACTCTCATGATGTCCGTCTCTCACTCTGTCTGTGCTTCAAAAAAAAAAAAAAAAAATTAATAGGCTTCATAATATTGAGGAGATTGGGGTATACCTAGATTAATAGGGACATTAGGAAGTAAAACCCAAAGCCTCTTAGTCATATATTTTTGGAAATAACTAAACTCCCGTTGTTTAATTAGCACTGATCAACTTATTTAGTTTAATTAATCTAGTTCGATCAAAAAAAAAATTTTGATAGAAATAAGAACAGACACAGTTATAGAGCGAAGGAACCATCCTGAATCCAGACAAGCGGATCATGGATAGGTCTCCCTCTCATCGCCAAATAAGATAAGTCTATATGTTTTTTGGATTGAAGATCCTTACACAAAATGTTACTAAAACTATGAAAAAGCTTTAAAACGGTGTCCATGAGTCTATTGTTTCTCCAGTTTGTAGCTCTCCTGTTTTTTTGCATTGATTTCCTGATGCTTGTGTTGTTTATCAAAAAGTTGAAACTGCTACACTGAAGTTGCTTAGCCCATTCCAGAGTTTGAATGGCAGCTAAGCAATCTCCTTCTTCCTTGGTATGAGCTCTGACAGTGTTGGTTATTTTTCCAATAGTTCTCCCTGATTTATCATAAAATATAGAGCTGATCCCTGTGAGTTCAGTTCTGTTATCATAGTGAGTGTTAAAAGCAAATGTGGGCCAACTTGTGTTTAAAATGTTCCTAGATGGGTTGTTTGTACTAGGAAGCTGCAGATTAGATAGCTGATGTAACTTAGAGATGGAGTTCAGGTGATTGATAATTTGAGTACCAGTATAAAGAGGGTTGGGAGTAATGTCTTTGAATACCCAGTCACATCGGGCTTTCCAAATAAACCAGGTGATGGTAGCACAAAGTTCAGGCCAATTACCAAGGGGAGTACTGTAAGGAGTAAAGGAGAACCAGGCATTGCACCAGTTGGAGCAACTCTAGTTAGGGGAAGTAGTATTATCAAGGCTAAGGTTACAACTAGCCCAAACCTCTCTAGTGAAGGGACAGTGCAGGAAAACATGTTCAGCTGTTTCAATAGCATTATTACACAAGGTGCAAGTAGGGTCTATGTGTTGCATGTACTTGGACAGATTGACACTAAATGGGAGAATATCAGAGTAAAGCTTCCAGGCGAACATTTGAATTCTAGGTATAACATCGAGTCTCCAGATTTTGTAAGCAGTTTTATCAACAGTCTGAGCCTCATTTTTAGCTAGAATGTTGTAAAGAGATTTAGTGGTGAAGATACCATCATCAGAGTGGTTCCATCTTAGAGTGTCAGGGTGACTGGGATTGGGTTTTATGGCAAGGATACTCTGAACCTGGGAGGAAGAGAATAGAGAGGAGATGAGAGGGACATTCCATGAATCACCAATACGCAGATGGGCTACCAAAAAAACTCCTTGGGTTTCATCATCCAAACTAGAAGGATCAAAAGGTTCTAGTTGATTAGGTAAGCAAATGTATTTTCTAATGTTAATGATAAGGCCATATCCAACTTCCCAACAACAATGCTCTTTGAGAATCATAAGGCCCTTATGGACACCTTTCCAGGACTAAGAGGAGATGGAATTGCAAGAAGAATGAAAAGGATTAGAAAAAGGAAAATATCTGGTTTTCATGTTTTTAGCCCATAGAGAGTTAGGCTGAGAGAACAACCTCCAGGCATTTTTGGCAATTAAGGCAAGGTTCATTTTTTCCATATCTTTAATTCCAGTACCACCTTTATCCTTTGCTTTGCATAAACCTTTCCATGCTTTGGGGTAGAAACCTCTTTTCCTAGTATCTTATCCCCACCAGAAATCACGAATAACACCTTCAGCTCTCTTAATAATGGTTTTTGGAAGGATGAAAGACGACATTGCATAAACAGGAATAGATTCAAGGGTCGATTTAGCGAGGACATTCCTACCAGCTGACGACACCTTTTTGCCAACCCAGCCTTTTAGTCTAACTTCCATTTTTTCGACCACATTTTCAAAGCAACCAATTTTGGATTTGTTAGTAAACAAAGGAGTGCCTAGGTATTTGTCGTCTAAGGAGATTTTTTTTACCTTTAAGATGTTGATGATTTTTTTTCCAAAGCAGTTTTTCACTTTGGGGGAGAAAAACATCCCCGATTTAAAGAAATTAATCATTTGACCCGATGTTTTACCATAGGAGTATAGAGTTTTCAGAAGACCTTTGCTATGCTTGATGGTAACTTTACCAAAAATTAGACAATCGTCGAAAAAAAGAAGGTGACTGAAAGGAATGCTTTTCGGACGAATTTTAAAACCAGAGATAGTTCCAAAAGCTTCGGCATTGGAAAGAGTTCTAGAGAACGATTCCATACAAATGATGAAAAGATAGGGAGAGAGGGGATCCCCTTGACGTAAACCCCTAGTGGGTTTGAAAGAGATGCTAGGAATACCATTAATTAGAATTCTAGAAGTACTAGTGCTAACACATTGGAATATAAGGTTGCACCAGGCAGAAGAGAATCCCATGCGCTTTAAGATAGTCATAAGAAAAGGCAATTCCACCCTATCAAAAGCCTTTGCCATATCGATTTTCAGCCCCATGAAGCATTTTTTTCCCCTTTTTTTTCCTCATAGAATGGATAATTTCATGTGCTACGAGAACATTATCGGAGATTTGTCTTTGTTGAACAAAAGCACTTTGGTAAGGGGAGATTAAATTATCCAAGTGGGGTTTTAATCTATTGGCTATGACTTTGGAGATAATTTTGTAAACCATGTTGCAGAGACTGATGGGCCTATAATCACTAGGAGTAGTGGGGTGATGGACTTTAGGAATAAGAGAGATAAAGGTCTGATTTAGTTGTTTTAGCATGTGACCACTAGCAAAGAAAGCCTGCACCGTTTTCGTAATGTCCGATCTGACGAGATTCTAGTTTTTTTGAAAGAAGCAAGCTGGAAAGTCATCCGGACCCGGGCTTGCATTGGGAGGCATACCGAAGAGGGCCTGCTGAATCTCACCTTCATTAGGAGAAGACATAAGAATTTTGTTGTAGGGACAAGATTGACTATGTCATAGTCAATAATAGGGGAAGAAGTTCTGAGAATCTCTTGGAAGTGAGTGTTAAGACAAATACCAATCTTAGTTCTTCCCTCCATCCAATTATTGTTAGAAGAATAAAGCCCATCAATGTTGTTTCTCCTACTTCTAATGACCATATTTTGATGAAAGAATTTAGTATTCTTGTCGCCTAGGGGCTATGAATTTTTCTTTACCTTTAATTTTAAACATTTCTTCCTCGTAATCATAGAAATTTTTGAGGTTGGCTCTAGTGCTGATTAAAAGAGGGTCATCTAATCTATTAAGAGGATTTGCAAGAAATTCCTTGAGAGTGATGGATAGAGATTTTATATTAGATTATATGTCACCAAGATGAAGTCTGTTCCATTTCTGAATTTCCTCTTTGACATTGAGAAGATTATTGACGATGTGAAAGGCATGAGACCCTTGTGTTTCAGAATTCCAACTTTCTTTGATGATATTTCTGCAACTCTCTTCTTCTAAGTAAAGACCAAAAAATTTAAAAGGTTTATGACCAGGATGAGGCTGAGCATCAGTGTTTAACAAAATAGGAGAGTGATCTGATCCTATATGGGGGAGATGATGGAGTTTAGCATTAGGGAAAAAGATGGACCATTTTCCATTGGCCGTACCTCTATCCAGTCTTTTTTCAATATGATGTCTACCAGATTGTTGGTTAGACCAAGTGAAGGGAAAACCAACAAAACCTATATCTTTCATTCCTAGGAAATTGAAAATAGATTGGAAAGTAGTAATGGAGTTTTTGTTTGGGATGTTTCCACCTCTTTTTTCGGAGGGAGAGAGGATCATGTTTAAATCTCCTAGAATAAGCCAAGGAGAGGTGACAAATGGAGACATTTTCTGGACTAGGGATCAACTCAAATCTTTTTTTTCCGGATGAGGGGATCCATACATGCAAGTGAGAAGCCATTCAGACTTAGAACTTTCGATCCAAATCAGACAGTCAATTTGGTTATCATCTTGGTGAACGATATCTAACTTAGTGGATCTATCCCAACAAACAGCTAAACCACCTTTTTTACCAATCGGAGGTTGGGTACACACATTATAGTAAGCATTCTTGTTTAGAGTATGAATTTCAAAATTATTTTTTTGCTTAGTTTCGGAAAGAAAAATGATGTTTGAGTTGGAATCCGAAATCAGTTTGCCTATTTGTTGTCTAGTGCCTTTTGGGCCAAGCCCCTGGCAATTCCAGGATAGAATACTAATAAATTGCCAGAAATAAGAGATGATAGGATAGGAGAAGGTAATGAGAGGATTTAGGAAGTAATAAGCACAGTTAAGATTCCAGTAATGGTTAGGAAGTCTAACCTTGTTGCTGAGTAAAGTCCCGACCGCGACGCCAATCTTTGAGCTTTTGTTCATGTTCAATCTCAGACTTTTGTGACCAGCAACTGTCGTACGGGTTCTAGCCGGTTTGTTTGGATTGGAGGGGCCAGTAACACCCGATCTGAATTCCGAAATGTTGAACTGATAATCGTGTAGATGGTTGGTGTAATGGTTAGGTGGGCCGGGATATACTATAGAGGGATTGTTATTGGGATAAATGTTTTTGAAAAATGTTAGAATATTCTCGGGTAAAGCTTGTGGCTCCCCACATAAGCCGGCGTGCAGGTATATCCTGCCATTTTTTTTCCCTCTGGAATTGGACTTTTGTACGTTGTAAACGGTAATGTCTTTGTTTTTGGGTTGCTGCCCAAGAAGGTTATACTTTTGCACATGGTGAACGGTAATGTTTTGGACTTTTGCACATGGGTTGATGTTTTGTTTAGGATATTTGTTATCTCCGCATGCATTTGGATAGAGATAGTAGTGTCTCGATTAATGATGGTAAGGATGGTAACCTGACAATGTTGTTGATGACTAGGATAATTTAGTGCTTTTGAGTTGGAGCACTCCATTGCTATGTACGAGAAAGTTTCTTGGTTGTGGCTTGTGTAATTTGTGGCATTATTTGCACCGAGATGGGAGATGCATGTGATGCACTAAGTGGCTTGCTTTTTACTGTCCCCCAAATAGCTGGCATGTTTATGGCTAGACTGAGATTGAACACACCGGAGAGGATTGGCGCAGGACGAGTTTTTGCCTGAACTCAAAAACAAAAACAGTTGGGAGCTAGTCAAATCACGTATTAAACACTTGGAGTTCATGGAGGAATTGAGAGGGCTTGGCTTTAGAGAATAATAGCATGTCAGGGATTCATGGGAAATGATACATAAAACATGTTCAGTTCTATTCTGGGCTTCCATTCTAGATTCAGGGGGGATGTTATCAATTAAAATAAAGGTTAGAGATTTTCTTAGCCCGTGGGAGATGAGACGACGTTGGTGATGGTGCGTGTGCAATCGGTGGTGATGGTGGTATTCGGAGATCGAGTTCAAACGGTGCGAGATGGAGTGCTGATACCGGTGAGAGGTGGTGATGGTGCGTGTGCAAACGGTGGGAGATGGAGTGCTGTTACCGGTGCAATGGCCTACTTTCTTGAGGATAGTAGTCGGAGAGCATGGAGATTTCAGTCTTGATGGAGAAGATGATTCCGTTGCCTGAAGAGGTAAAGATATAGAGAGAGCATCCAAAGGGGAGGCAAATGGAAAAATTGTTTCCAGGCTGTTGAGAGATTTTCGCTTAAGACAGAAAAAAAGGATAAAGCAAGAATGTTGATTTGAAAGCAAGGGAGTAAAGGCTGGATCATTTGGTTTATCTTTAAATTTAATTTTCCATTTTATGTTATCCCAGGGTAATGATTGTAAGTAATAATTCTGTTCTTTGCTTTTCTGAGAGTTGTTTTTGTTGCTTTGTTTACCAATCTTATGAGAGAATTCAAACAGATTGGTGGTTTTTATTTTTGGGTTAAGAGGTGTTTGAGCTTGTTGATTGTTTTTTTGGAAGATCAAGTTATTGATTGGTTGGGTAGTTAGAACTGTGGTAATTATTTCATGGATTGATAAATTGGTTACTGTTTTTGGTGTTCTTGCTGTTTTTGTTTCTTCCATCGCTCTTACAGTAGAGAGAGAATCTAGTTCGATCAATTAGTTGAATTAAAAGTTATGAAATCTTGTTTCGTTATTGAACTTTTTTGTTGGAAGGTTTTTGAGAAAAATAATTTTTTTGAGAATTGGTTTTGTAACGAAAATTAAACCACACAAGCCAAACACTACTAATAAGGGTATTGCAAAGTTGTTTAATGGTTTTCTTCTCCAAATTGCAGAAAAAATCAACACTTTCAGAAATCACAGGATGAAAAGTCGGCATGCTTAACTGAAGAAAAGCACACCGGATACGCACTTGAATAATTCAGTCCATGAAACATAGGCATGCTCCACTAAAACAAAGTATGCAGACCAAACTTAGTCGGCATGCTTGATTGAAACAGATGACACCAACCAGATTTTTTCGGCATGCTCGACAGAAGCAAAACATGCCGACCAAACATTTTTTTTCTTCGTATTTATAGTCGTCATCTTGTTTTTTTATTAATAAAACCATGACAACCAACAATAAAATTTGGCAAAGCAAATCTTGTTTTCTAGGAGTTATTAATCCTCAAAGTTTAGCTTTTCAAAACATGACGACTGTCCATACCATACACTAATCGTTAAGGTTTATGGATGAAGACCGTGACGACCCTACGAATGTTACTTTCAGGAAAAAAAAAACTTTGAAAAGTCCCCATGTTATTTATCGTACTACCATGACGACTGAAAATAAGTATGAAAAGTCGTATTGGTCGACGAAGAAATACCATGACGACCGTATAAAAATATATGAGATTTTCATTTAAAAATAATGAGATGTAGGAAGAATAAAGAATTGATTATTTTGTTGATGAAGAAGGAGGAGGAAATGAGGGATCTAAAACCAAAAGAGGACTAGTCTTAGTTATTATTAAGGGTAGGGTGATTAGGTAACTTTATACATATTGAACATTCCTTATCCCGCTATTATGGTGGGGAACAAAATTTGCATACCCCGATTAATCTGGGTATACCCAATTCGGCCAGTTTCATAATAGGCATGTCTGTAACAGGCTTCTTGACCTATCCATCTAAGACGTATAACACCACCATCTACCCCTTAGAAAAGAACGCGCAACTGGGGATATCAAAACTAATTGGGGGATAGAGGAAAAAGACAAAAATTGAATCCAAATATCAAATCAGGGTCACCCTTATCTAAGTATATTTTTAATTCCTAATCTATCCCTCACTAATCAGGTTTAGTGTTTAATTATAACTAGATTTTGTACCCGTGCTACGCACCGGGCGGACCTGAAAATCATATATCCTATTTTTTGTTTGGTGTGTCATGGCTTCGCCTCGTCCCTTGGTGTATTTTTGATTTGGTGTGGCTCGGCTTCGCCTTTCCCAGTCCCGATGCATGCTTAGGAATTTTGATTTGGTGTGGCTCGGCTTCGCCTCGCCCCGTCCTAATGCATGTTTAGGATTTTTGATTTGGTATGGCTCGGTTTTACCTTGCCTCGTCGCTTAAGATTTCTTATTTGGTGTGGCTCGCCTTCGCTACACCCGACGCTTAGGATTTTTAATTTGGTGTGTCTTGGCGAACCGGAAAAAAGGTTCTTATACTTCATGGCTTTTTATGTTTTCGGGACTCTATTGGACTTGCTAATAACATATTCTTTGTACATAAGTAAAATCAATCTCAACCCCGCCGCTTTGGATTTTTGATTTAGCGATTGCTTTGGGTTTTCGATTTGGTGTGCCTTTGTCTGATCTGGGTTTCAAGTTGAGAAAATTTTTGTTATAACACAAATATGTGGTTTACATGTATATCAATAAAATATGTGTATAGTTGATCATCCAAGAGCTAATGGCTTAGTGGTTAGTTGATGGTTGTGTGAGTTGTGGGTCTCGGGATCAATTCTCCTTCCAAACACAAAGTTTAGTTTTTTTTTAAAAGTACTATGTAGTTAACGTGAGTCTTGTCCACCTACTTTAGGTACGGTTTAGGTGTAAAGCAGGTGTAAATTATTAATTATGTGTAAATACCCACATAAGTGTTGTATACCCACGTTTTCGGTAACGATGTTAAAAATGGCCAGTTAAATACAGGGTGTAAACGGAGAGTAATTCAAATTTTAATGCTCCGACCAATAAAGTCATGCCAAATGTCCTCTCCAGAATTACTAATGCCAAAAGATTTTATCTAATTTAATTTGAGGGGGGTGTCATACTCACCGGGCGACGTGGGAGCTCATATGACTTAGTGTTTTAAAGGAGTGGAGATTAGGAAAAATCTTAAGTATTTGTTTGTATTTTTATTTGTGTTTGGGTGAGTGAGGTGAGAGTAGAAGGAGGGAAAAAATTGAGAGGAACTTTTTTTGATGAAAATGGAGGATGAATATGAAAAGATAATTGTTGCTAAAAGGTTGAAAATTTTATTTTTTTCTTTGAATCCACTACTTTAGCAACTGAAAAATCTTGGTTCCGGCATGGACGTAGTATGAATACAATGCCGGAAGCAGCGATACACCGAAGTTGTTTTTTACCCAGGGCGTAGCCCCTCCCGGCTGTGTTCGAATTTCAGTCCGTTTTGATTTATTTTTTTTGGTTTTCAGTCCACTGGCGGCACATTAATTTAATTCTCGAGCATGCCAGTACTGCTACCGGCATGGTATGTTGCTTGAATTTCTATGCCGGCACATGATGTAAAGTATCCACAAACTTGAAAAAAAAATTCACCTGACTACCGGCATTGATAGATTTCTATCGAGCATGTCGTCACTTAGTTACGACATTGAATGTTAGTTACCAAGCATGCCGGCACCATTTTCCGGCATGGTCTTCATCACTTCAGGCGATGTAAAAAAATATATTTATGGCATGGTATTCATCACTACCGGCATGGTCTTCATCACTTCCGGCATGGTCTTCACTAGTACCGGCATGGTCTTCATCTACACCGACATGGTCTCCATCACTTCCGGCATGTCTTCATCTCTTCTGCCATAGTATTCATGACTTCCGGCATGGTTTTCATCATTTCCGGCATGGTCTTCATCACTACCAGCATGGTCTTCATCACTTCTGAATGTAAAAATAAATAAATCGTTTTCAAAGTGAGAAGCCGGCAGAGGAGGAGTAAATAATTTGAAAGGGAATGTGGAAAATTTAGAATTTGAAAGGGAGTGGGGAATATTTCGGTTTTAAGTTTTAAGGGAGTGGGGAATAATTAGGTTATAAGAGGTGAAGATAGAAATGGGGAATATTATTTTGTTTTTTGTTTTTAAGTTTTTTAATTTTTATTTTGAGGAAAGGGTATTTTAGTATTTTCCCCCAAAGACACCCCTTAGCGGACACTATTGGTTGGGGGAAGTAATTTATATCCCCAATTGCGTGTTCTTAGAAAATCATCCGTCAAAAGTTAACGACAGAAATTAAATGTGAGGTTTTATATTTTGGATCATTCTCAATTTTTTTTTTCTTTTGTAGGAACGTATATGAAGATGAAGGTTGTTTTTAGGCATACCTAAATATTTTAGGGCATACAAAACAATAGTCCCATCCTGAGTGACCTTATTAGGGGTAACCTATGGGCAGTTCAATTACCTATATACCCTTAATACAAAAATCTAAAATCAGTTTTCTAAAAAATCAAAATCAGTTTCCCTTAACATCTCTTCTTATTCCTCCTCTAGCCGAACTCTTCCCCTCCAGCGAAAAAAAAAAAATCATCACCGTGATTAATTGTCGATTCGTAAAAATTTGATCGGCGATTAAACTGAACTACATAATGACTCGTACAAACAATAGCAAGGACTAGGAAAACCAAATCGTCTTCTAATCCATCAATTGAAGAGAAGAACCAATTGAAAATGAAGGTGTAGAAATTGAAAATCAACCACCAATTGAACCAGAAATTGAAACAACTACTTCTCCAACTTCGGAAATGAGGATAAGTAAAAAAGTTTTACAAACCCAATCTCTTATTTGCTGTTTTATCGATTAAATGACGTTTACGTTGTTGGGTTCGACTCAAAATTGAGTTGCGTTTTTAGCCGAACTGTTCTTCACAAAAGCTTCCTGAAAGTGTATATGAATAGTTCGGCTTGAAATATCATGAAATTTCAATCCGAACCTAGTCATAGATAGAGATGCGTATGGGTTCGGCGTATTCGATAATCATAATATGTGCTGAACCTAGCACATTTACGAGGTTCGGCTATTACGATATTCACAATATGTGCCGAACCAATACAAAATTATTAACTTAGGAATGTACATGATCAGGTTCGGCCTATATTCTAGTTATTCAAATAGACGAACAATGTGTTTCCAACAGGTTCGATGCTAACGAATTTCTAAATATAAGCTGAACCCTAAACATTTTTTTTCCAGACAGTTCAGTGTAGGGTTCGGCTTGTTAGGACAATTCGAACCAAGCCGAACCCTGGTCTACAAGGTAGGTTCGACTCTTAATTATATCACTTTCAGCTAGCCGAACTATTCATCCAGACTCGCCAAACCTTAGTGAAAAAACTTTGATGATTTGAACCTACAAAAGTGAGATTAAACATAAGATAATATTATTTTAACTAATCATTAATATTAACACTAATCCTAAAAGGGCAGATTTGCCATTACCAAAAATATTTAGTTAAGGGGCTTCTGATTTTTCTATTTACACTTCCTTTTTGTCTTTATTCAGTATGCCCCAAAAATTTTATGTATACCTAAAAACAGCCTTGATGATGATAAGCATCAAATGGGAAGCTCCAAGGCCCATTACTCATTCCTTAAGAGGTTTGTTGGACCTGGATCCATAATAGGCCCCTTCTCCAACAATCCATTTAACAAAACCCCCCAAAAACATTTTTAGCCGTTGATCATTTCTAGGTTTGCTTATAAATTTTCAGTTTATTTCACCTCACTCTTTTTCATCTGCTATTGCTATTGCTGCCGCCGCAAATGGATTTATCAAGATTCAAACCCTGGTTATGGATGAAAAAGAAGATGAAACCCAAACCCTTGTTTGATTTTTTCGATTGAATCGTCACAGCATAATGATATCTCCTCTCAAAACTTAAGTAAGTTTCTACAATCTCTTTGATTTTCATTGACAATCCTATTTTTTAAGCAAATTCAGTAATGTTTTTCATGTTGTTGATAGGCTTTTTCTAGCTATCTCATCTGCTTGGAGTGATGCTCGATCCATTTGCAGCTGGGGATAAATAGTTAGTTAAAGAGTATCTTCTGGCTCTGATATATCAGATCTGAATCTTCATCGTCCCGAAGACCAACTCGCTTATTTCCTTGGAGGTATGAGTGCAAATCTTCCTGTGTATTTCTTCAATTACAAAATCCAGTTATCTAAAGATCCTGTGAATTATCTTCCAACTTAGATAAAAAAAAATCACCACACCCTTTTGTTTGATTTATCTAATGTTAATTCGTTGCTAGTATGCTTCATGTCAATTTGGCATATATCCCAGAAAGACAAACCAATAGTTGAAGAAATGTTGAAGTTGTTATTCCCGTCTTTTATTAATTCCAACAATACTTATTTGTCAAAACTAGTTAACATTCTGTTTGGTTTCTACTGGGTGTTTTTGTGCAGAATCTGAACTAAGAGGTGTTTGACAAAGTATTATCGTTAGCAACTTCGACACCAACTTATAGAGGATCTTTTCGTGTCATTATTATTGGAATTTGGACTACTAGGTGGGGGAGAAGAACAGTAAGCTGTGGCTGCAACAGGGCATCTTCAACACCATGGCCAGCAACGACTTTTAGAGGATTACGCCATACAAGCTAACTGAGCATCTCCAACACTACGGCGAGCAACAACCTATGGAGGATTATATCTCACAACATTTCAGTCCCTGGCCAAGGAAGAACTGGTTTGTTGGGTTACTCCACATGGACGAGACTATACTGCAGCAAAAACAAACTCAATTACCAATGTGAGCTTTCAATTAATAATTTCTGTGCGCATAAAATATTAACCTACTTGGCTGGTTTATTAGTTGGCTGCGATGGATCTCTTTTGTTCTGCACACAGCACACGTCATTATAACTCTTGTAGGTACGTACTCCCAGTCACGTTTCAACTAACATAATTACCTACACCCAATTGTGTTTCTCGATGTTACAGATTGTGCTGCAAGTTACATGTTGAAATATCACACGTACATGTTACTATGGGATGGTGCTAGTGAATTGTAGACTCACCAAGATAGCCGTGGACACCAATCAAGATAATTGAAGTGCCGCAGTCAAGTCTCCTAACTAGATAATAGGATCAAGCAGTTGTAAATCCTCTATTCTAGATAGACTAGTTTACATAGTCAGAGATATAGTTTCTTTATCTTCTTTATTCCTATCATTTATAAATAGGAAGAACCAAAGCAAATGTAACCATCCCAGAATCATCAAACTCTGGAGATCATAATCAAATTATCCCTTCGGGGATTTCTCAGTGGATGTAGGCGTTAGTGCCGAACCACTTTAATTCTCTTGTCTTGTTAATTTATTCATGTTTGATTGATTTTGTTTAATCGATGATCCGTCTCGATACCCATAATTTATTATGGTATCAGAGCGGGGAGATCCGCTCGAATCGCTTCCGCTTTCTAAAATTTGTTTTAGTATTTCTTTTCATCAGTACGATCTTGTGATGGTGAACAGTAGTCATCATCAAAAACAAAATCGGTCCAATCTTAACGTACATTCGTTTTGTTAAGAACATTCGAAAATACATGGTCTTCAATTATGCTCCAGTTCTCATGAGCTACTGAATTCCATTATCCAAATTCAAATCAAATGAATAGTTTATGGGTATCAAACATAGAGATAATCATGTGTCGTATGCTCTCTTATCTCATCACGTCATCAGTTAACTTTGTTTTCTGATTTATATTTCTATCCATACCTTACTAAATTTCACGTAGTATGGGTCATAATTGATTTGCACAAACCAAACCCTATGAGTGTTTATTCATGACAACCACAATCCATTCATCATGGGTTTTCTCAAAATCTTTGCTAATCAATTTTTTTAAACCTTGTTTCCAGTTGGATGAAGAATTCGTGAAGCAGAACTCTATCTAAAGTCTGTGAAGGATTCATCTAGTGTGATTCTTCCATTTCATAGAGAAGTGAATTTTCCTTCAAAGCATGGATGGAAGGTACAACAAAAGTTCCTTTGTTAGTGTCTGTACGTTCGTAGGCACTTTCATTTAATCCAACAACTTGATTTTACTCAGTATTATTCAATTGTTTCACATCCAGAACAACTAGTTTATCTAACTAATTTTGTTCTTTGATACTGCCATCTATTGGCTCTCTAAATTTCTGATCCAATCATTACCGCCAAAGATATTTTCTATCTTTTGGAATCTCATGTCGATTCACGTCATGTTTTGCTCTAATGAGTTACTTATATCTGATGATAGTCTACTTTTCTCAATTGCATTTCACTGCTATCTTTGTTACGGGTCATCTTGGACCTTATTTTGTTTCCTTCTCTTGACCAATATCTTGAGGGTTTATTCAATCTCAACCCATTCATCATGGGTGTTCCTCAAAATATCTTTGAATTCAGTTTTCACTGACGAAAAATCTGTTTGGTGATCAAATATATCTTCTTCTTTTAGGTCTTTATCCAAGATCTCATTATTCAAATCTTGCTCTGATTTTATGAGCTAATATTCTTCGAATGTTTAGTTGACCATCATACTGTCAACTAAATCAATCTTCTCGTGCATATTTAGTATGTGTCAAAGATGTGTCGTCATGTCCATCAACATTTAATTTTCCAATCAAAAGTTTATCAACAAACGAAGCACTCAGCTAAGCCTTTTTTGAGCCCCTCAGACAATGAAGGCGCTTGCTGTTTGTTGAGAAGGTCATTTTGCTGCTCTGTTATAGTTTTTGTTCAAGTGGATGTGATTAAAGATCAAGTGCCGATGGTTCATAATTGAAGTTCGTATTATAAGATTCTTCCAAGAGTTTATGTTACAGGATTCATTTCAAAAGTTGTTCAAGTTGCACACTTCAATTCTCTCCGTGTCCAACTTGAGGAGGGGTGTTGAAATATCACACGTACATGTTACTATGGGATGGTGCTAGTGAATTGTAGACTCACCAAGATAGCCGTGGACACCAATCAAGATAATTGAAGTTTTGAGTCAAGTCTCCTAACTTGATAATAGGATCAAGCAGTTGTAAATCCTATATTCTAGATAGACTAGTTTACATAGTCAGAGATATAGTTTCTTTATCTTCTTTATTCCTATCATTTATAAATAGGAAGAACCAAAGCAAATGTAACCATCCCAGAATCATCAAACTCTGGAGATCATAATCAAATTATCCCTTCGGGGTTGCTCAGTGGATGTAGGCGTTAGTGCCGAACCACTTTAATTCTCTTGTCTTGTTAATTTATTCATGTTTGATTGATTTTATTTAATCGATGATCCGTCTCGATACCCATAATTTATTATGGTATCAGAGTGGGGAGATCCGCTCGAATCGCTTCCGCTTTCTAAAATTTG
Organism: Papaver bracteatum; assembly: GCA_023529315.1. NCBI lineage: Eukaryota > Viridiplantae > Streptophyta > Magnoliopsida > Ranunculales > Papaveraceae > Papaver > Papaver bracteatum. The sequence continues at coordinate 37,240 of JAJJWX010004055.1, forward strand.
TTTTAGTATTTCTTTTCATCAGTACGATCTTGTGATGGTGAACAGTAGTCATCATCAAAAACAAAATCGGTCCAATCTTTCGTCGTAACATTCGTTTTTTAAGAACATTCGAAAATACATGGTCTTCAATTATTCTACAGTTCTCATGAGCTCTTTGAATTCCATTATCCAAATTCAAATCAAATGAATAGTTTATGGGTATCAAACATAGAGCTAATCATGTGTCGTATGCTCTCTTATCTCATCACGTCATCATTTAACTTTGTTTTCTTATTTATATTTCTATCCATACCTTACTAAATTTCACGTAGTATGGGTCATAATTGATTTGCACAAACCAAACCCTATGAGTGTTTATTCATGACAACCACAATCCATTCATCATGGGTTTTCTCAAAATCTTTGCTAATCAATTTTTTTTAAACCTTGTTTCCAGTTGGATGAAGAATTCGTGAAGCACAACTCTATCTAAAGTCTGTGAAGAATTCATCTAGCGTGATTCTTCCATTTCATAGAGAAGTGAATTTTCCTTCAAAGCATGGATGGAAGGTACAACAAAAGTTCCTTTGTTAGTGTCTGTACGTTCGTAGGCACTTTCATTTAATCCAACAACTTGATTTTACTCAGTATTATTCAATTGTTTCACATCCAGAACAACTAGTTTATCTAAATAATTTTGTTCTTTGATACTGCCATCTATTGTCTCTCTAAATTTCTGATCCAATCATTACCGCCAAAGATATTTTCTATCTTTTGGAATCTCATGTCAATTCACGTCAGGTTTTTCTCTAATGAGTTACTTATATCTGATGATAGTCTACTTTTCTCAATTGCATTTCACTGCTATCTTTGTTACGGGTCATCTTGGACCTTATTTTGTTTCCTTCTCTTGACCAATATCTTGAGGGTTTTTTCAATATCAACCCATTCATCATGGGTGTTCCTCAAAATATCTTTGAATTCAGTTTTCACTGACGAAAAGTCTGTTTGGTGATCAAATATATCTTCTTCTTTTAGGTCTTTATCCAAGATCTCATTATTCAAATCTTGCTCTGATTTTATGAGCTAATATTCTTCGAATGTTTAGTTGACCATCATACTATCAACTAAATCAATCTTCTCGTGCATATTTAGTATGCGTCAAAGATGTGTCGTCATGTCCATCAACATTTAATTTTCCAATCAAAAGTTTATCAACAAACGAAGCACTCAGCTAAGCCTTTTTTTGAGCCCCTCAGACAATGAAGACTGCTTGCTGCTGTTGAGAAGGTCATTTTGCTGCTCTGTTATAGTTTTTGTGCAAGTGGATGTGATTAAAGATCAAGTGACGATGGTTCATAATTGAAGTTCGTATTATAAGATTCTTCCAAGAGTTTATGTTACAGGATTCATTTCAAAAGTTGTTCAAGTTGCACACTTCAATTCTCTCCGTGTCCAACTTGAGGGGGGGTGTTGAAATATCACACGTACATGTTACTATGGGATGGTGCTAGTTAATTGTAGACTCACCAAGATAGCCGTGGACACCAATCAAGATAATTGAAGTGCCATGAGTCAAGTCTCCTAACTAGATAATAGGATCAAGCAGTTGTAAATCCTCTATTCTAGATAGACTAGTTTACATAGTCAGAGATATAGTTTCTTTATCTTCTTTATTCCTATAATTTATAAATAGGAAGAACCAAAGCAAATGTAACCATCCAGAATCATCAAACTCTGGAGATCATAATCAAATTATCCCTTCGGGGATTTCTCGAGTGGATGTAGGCGTTAGTGCCGAACCACTTTAATTCTCTTGTCTTGTTAATTTATTCATGTTTGATTGATTTTGTTTAATCGATGATCCGTCTCGATACCCATAATTTATTATGGTATCAGATTGGGGAGATCCGCTCGAATCGCTTCCGCTTTCTAAAATTTGTTTTAGTATTTCTTTTCATCAGTACGATCTTGTGATGGTGAACAGTAGTCATCATCAAAAACAAAATCGGTCCAATCTTTCTGTCTGTTCGTTTTGTTAAGAACATTCGAAAATACATGGTCTTCAATTATGCTACAGTTCTCATGAGCTACTGAATTCCATTATCCAAAATCAAATCAAATGAATAGTTTATGGGTATCAAACATAGAGCTAATCATGTGTCGTATGCTCTCTTATCTCATCACGTCATCAGTTAACTTTGTTTTCTTATTTATATTTCTATCCATACCTTACTAAATTTCACGTAGTATGGGTCATAATTGATTTGCACAAACCAAACCCTATGAGTGTTTATTCATGACAACCACAATCCATTCATCATGGGTTTTCTCAAAATCTTTTCTAATCAATTTTTTTTAAACCTTGTTTCCAGTTTGATGAAGAATTCGTGAAGCAGAACTCTATCTAAAGTCTGTGAAGGATTCATCTAGCGTGATTCTTCCATTTCATAGAGAAGTGAATTTTCCTTCAAAGCATGGATGGAAGGTACAACAAAAGTTCCTTTGTTAGTGTCTGTACATTCGTAGGCACTTTCATTTAATCCAACAACTTGATTTTACTCAGTATTATTCAATTGTTTCACATCCAGAACAACTAGTTTATCTAAATAATTTTGTTCTTTGATACTGCCATCTATTGGCTCTCTAAATTTCTGATCTAATCATTACCGCCAAAGATATTTTCTATCTTTTGGAATCTCATGTCGATTCACGTCATGTTTTGCTCTAATGAGTTACTTATATCTGATGATAGTCTACTTTTCTCAATTGCATTTCACTGCTATCTTTGTTACGGGTCATCTTGGACCTTATTTTGTTTCCTTCTCTTGACCAATATCTTGAGGGTTTATTCAATCTCAACCCATTCATCATGGGTGTTCCTCAAAATATCTTTGAATTCAGTTTTCACTGACGAAAAGTCTGTTTGGTGATCAAATATATCTTCTTCTTTTAGGTCTTTATCCAAGATCTCATTATTCAAATCTTGCTCTGATTTTATGAGCTAATATTCTTCGAATGTTTAGTTGACCATCATACTGTCAACTAAATCAATCTTCTCGTGCATATTTAGTATGCGTCAAAGATGTGTCGTCATGTCCATCAACATTTAATTTTCCAATCAAAAGTTTATCAACAAACAAAGCACTCAGCTAAGCCTTTTTGAGCCCCTCGAGACAATGAAGACTGCTTGCTTTGTTGAGAAGGTCATTTTGCTGCTCTGTTATAGTTTTTGTGCAAGTGGATGTGATTAAAGATCAAGTGACGATGGTTCATAATTGAAGTTCGTATTATAAGATTCTTCCAAGAGTTTATGTTACATGATTCATTTCAAAAGTTGTTCAAGTTGCACACTTCAATTCTCTCCGTGTCCAACTTGAGGGGGGGGTGTTGAAATATCACACGTACATGTTACTATGGGATGGTGCTAGTTAATTGTAGACTCACCAAGATAGCCGTGGACACCAATCAAGATAATTGAAGTGCCGCAGTCAAGTCTCCTAACTAGATAATAGGATCAAGCAGTTGTAAATCATCTATTCTAGATAGACTAGTTTACATAGTCAGAGATATAGTTTCTTTATCTTCTTTATTCCTATAATTTATAAATAGGAAGAACCAAAGCAAATGTTACCATCCCAGAATCATCAAACTCTGGAGATCATAATCAAATTATCCCTTCGGGGATTTCCAAATGGATGTAGGCGTTAGTGCCGAACCACTTTAATTCTCTTGTCTTGTTAATTTATTCATGTTTGATTGATTTTGTTTAATCGATGATCCGTCTCGATACCCATAATTTATTATGGTATCAGAGCAGGGAGATCCGCTCGAATCGCTTCCGCTTTCTAAAATTTGTTTTAGTATTTCTTTTCATCAGTACGATCTTGTGATGGTGAACAATAGTCATCATCAAAAACAAAATCGGTCCAATCTTTCTGTCTGTTCGTTTTGTTAAGAACATTCGAAAATACATGGTCTTCAATTATGCTCCAGTTCTCATGAGCTCTTGAATTCCATTATCCAAATTCAAATCAAATGAATAGTTTATGGGTATCAAACATAGAGCTAATCATGTGTCGTATGCTCTCTTATCTCATCACGTCATCAGTTAACTTTGTTTTTCTTATTTATATTTCTATCCATACCTTACTAAATTTCACGTAGTATGGGTCATAATTGATTTGCACAAACCAAACCCTATGAGTGTTTATTCATGACAACCACAATCCATTCATCATGGGTTTTCTCAAAATCTTTGCTAATCAATTTTTTTTAAACCTTGTTTCCAGTTGGATGAAGAATTCGTGAAGCAGAACTCTATCTAAAGTCTGTGAAGGATTCATCAAGCGTGATTCTTCCATTTCATAGAGAAGTGAATTTTCCTTCAAAGCATGGATGGAAGGTACAACAAAAGTTCCTTTGTTAGTGTCTGCATACGTTCGTAGGCACTTTCATTTAATCCAACAACTTGATTTTACTCAGTATTATTCAATTGTTTCACATCCAGAACAACTAGTTTATCTAACTAATTTTGTTCTTTGATACTGCCATCTATTGGCTCTCTAAATTTCTGATCCAATCATTACCACCAAAGATATTTTCTATCTTTTGGAATCTCATGTCGATTCACGTCATGTTTTGCTCTAATGAGTTACTTATATCGATGATAGTCTACTTTTCTCAATTGCATTTCTTTGCTATCTTTGTTACGGGTCATCTTGGACCTTATTTTGTTTCTGCTCTTGAACAATATCTTGAGGGTTTATTCAATCTCAACCCATTCATCATGGGTGTTCCTCAAAATATATTTGAATTCAGTTTTCACTGACGAAAAGTCTGTTTGGTGATCAAATATATCTTCTTCTTTTAGGTCTTTATCCAAGATCTCATTATTCAAATCTTGCTCTGATTTTATGAGCTAATATTCTTCGAATGTTTAGTTGACCATCATACTGTCAACTAAATCAATCTTCTCGTGCATATTTAGTATGCGTCAAAGATGTGTCATCATGTCCATCAACATTTAATTTTCCAATCAAAAGTTTATCAACAAACGAAGCACTCGGCTAAGCCTTTTTGAGCCCCTCAGACAATGAAGACTGCTTGCTGCTGTTGAGAAGGTCATTTTGCTTCTCTGTTATAGTTTTTGTTCAAGTGGATGTGATTAAAGATCAAGTGCTGATGGTTCATAATTGAAGTTCGTATTATAAGATTCTTCCAAGAGTTTATGTTACAGGATTCATTTCAAAAGTTGTTCAAGTTGCACACTTCAATTCTCTCCGTGTCCAACTTGAGGGGGGGTGTTGAAATATCACACGTACATGTTACTATGGGATGGTGCTAGTTAATTGTAGACTCACCAAGATAGCCGTGGACACCAATCAAGATAATTGAAGTGCCGCAGTCAAGTCTCCTAACTAGATAATAGGATCAAGCAGTTGTAAATCCTCTATTCTAGATAGACTAGTTTACATAGTCAGAGATATAGTTTCTTTATCTTCTTTATTCCTATAATTTATAAATAGGAAGAACCAAAGCAAATGTAACCATCCCAGAATCATCAAACTCTGGAGATCATAATCAAATTATCCCTTCGGGGATTTCCCAGTGGATGTAGGCGTTAGTGCCGAACCACTTTAATTCTCTTGTCTTGTTAATTTATTCATGTTTGATTGATTTTGTTTAATCGATGATCCGTCTCGATACCCATAATTTATTATGGTATCAGAGTGGGGAGATCCGCTTTCTAAAATTTGTTTTAGTATTTCTTTTCATCAGTACGATCTTGTGATGGTGAACAATAGTCATCATCAAAAACAAAATCGGTCCAATCTTTCTGTCTGTTCGTTTTGTTAAGAACATTCGAAAATACATGGTCTTCAATTATGCTCCAGTTCTCATGAGCTACTGAATTCCATTATCCAAATTCAAATCAAATGAATAGTTTATGGGTATCAAACATAGAGCTAATCATGTGTCGTATGCTCTCTTATCTCATCACGTCATCAGTTAACTTTGTTTTCTTATTTATATTTCTATCCATACCTTACTAAATTTCACGTAGTATGGGTCATAATTGATTTGCACAAACCAAACCCTATGAGTGTTTATTCATGACAACCACAATCCATTCATCATGGGTTTTCTCAAAATCTTTGCTAATCAATTTTTTTAAACCTTGTTTCCAGTTGGATGAAGAATTCGTGAAGCAGAACTCTATCTAAAGTCTGTGAAGGATTCATCTAGCGTGATTCTTCCATTTCATAGAGAAGTGAATTTTCCTTCAAAGCATGGATGGAAGGTACAACAAAAGTTCCTTTGTTAGTGTCTGTACGTTCGTAGGCACTTTCATTTAATCCAACAACTTGATTTTACTCAGTATTATTCAATTGTTTCACATCCAGAACAACTAGTTTATCTAAATAATTTTGTTCTTTGATACTGCCATCTATTGGCTCTCTAAATTTCTGATCCAATCATTACCGCCAAAGATATTTTCTATCTTTTGGAATCTCATGTCGATTCACGTCATGTTTTGCTCTAATGAGTTACTTATATCTGATGATAGTCTACTTTTCTCAATTGCATTTCACTGCTATCTTTGTTACGGGTCATCTTGGACCTTATTTTGTTTCCTGCTCTTGAACAATATCTTGAGGGTTTATTCAATCTCAACCCATTCATCATGGGTGTTCCTCAAAATATCTTTGAATTCAGTTTTCACTGACGAAAAGTCTGTTTGGTGATCAAATATATCTTCTTCTTTTAGGTCTTTATCCAAGATCTCATTATTCAAATCTTGCTCGATTTTATGAGCTAATATTCTTCGAATGTTTAGTTGACCATCATATCATCAACTAAATCAATCTTCTCGTGCATATTTAGTATCGTCAAAGATGTGTCGTCATGTCCATCAACATTTAATTTTCCAATCAAAAGTTTATCAACAAACGAAGCACTCAGCTAAGCCTTTTTGAGCCCCTCGAGACAATGAAGACCGATTCTTCTGCTGTTGAGAAGGTCATTTTGCTGCTCTGTTATAGTTTTTGTGCAAGTGGATGTGATTAAAGATCAAGTGACGATGGTTCATAATTGAAGTTCGTATTATAAGATTCTTCCAAGAGTTTATGTTACAGGATTCATTTCAAAAGTTGTTCAAGTTGCACACTTCAATTCTCTCCGTGTCCAACTTGAGGATGGGTGTTGAAATATCACACGTACATGTTACTATGGGATGGTGCTAGTTAATTGTAGACTCACCAAGATAGCCGTGGACACCAATCAAGATAATTGAAGTGCCGCAGTCAAGTCTCCTAACTAGATAATAGGATCAAGCAGTTGTAAATCCTATATTCTAGATAGACTAGTTTACATAGTCAGAGATATAGTTTCTTTATCTTCTTTATTCCTATAATTTATAAATAGGAAGAACCAAAGCAAATGTAACCATCCCAGAATCATCAAACTCTGGAGATCATAATCAAATTATTCCTTCGGGGATTTCTCAGTGGATGTAGGCGTTAGTGCCGAACCACTTTAATTCTCTTGTCTTGTTAATTTATTCATGTTTGATTGATTTTGTTTAATCGATGATCCGTCTCGATACCCATAATTTATTATGGTATCAGAGCGGGGAGATCCGCTCGAATCGCTTCCGCTTTCTAAAATTTGTTTTAGTATTTCTTTTCATCAGTACGATCTTGTGATGGTGAACAGTAGTCATCATCAAAAACAAAATCGGTCCAATCTTTCTGTCTGTTCGTTTTGTTAAGAACATTCGAAAATACATGGTCTTCAATTATGCTACAGTTCTCATGAGCTACTGAATTCCATTATCCAAATTCAAATCAAATGAATAGTTTATGGGTATCAAACATAGAGCTAATCATGTGTCGTATGCTCTCTTATCTCATCACGTCATCAGTTAACTTTGTTTTCTTATTTATATTTCTATCCATACCTTACTAAATTTCACGTAGTATGGGTCATAATTGATTTGCACAAACCAAACCCTATGAGTGTTTATTCATGACAACCACAATCCATTCATCATGGGTTTTCTCAAAATCTTTGCTAATCAATTTTTTTTAAACCTTGTTTCCAGTTTGATGAAGAATTCGTGAAGCAGAACTCTATCTAAAGTCTGTGAAGGATTCATCTAGCGTGATTCTTCCATTTCATAGAGAAGTGAATTTTCCTTCAAAGCATGGATGGAAGGTACAACAAAAGTTCCTTTGTTAGTGTCTGTACGTTCGTAGGCACTTTCATTTAATCCAACAACTTTATTTTACTCAGTATTATTCAATTGTTCACATCCAGAACAACTAGTTTATCTAACTAATTTTGTTCTTTGATACTGCCATCTATTGGCTCTCTAAATTTCTGATCCAATCATTACCGCCAAAGATATTTTCTATCTTTTGGAATCTCATGTCGATTCACGTCATGTTTTGCTCTAATGAGTTACTTATATCTGATGATAGTCTACTTTTCTCAATTGCATTTCTTCGCTATCTTTGTTACGGGTCATCTTGGACCTTATTTTGTTTCCTGCTCTTGACCAATATCTTGAGGGTTTATTCAATCTCAACCCATTCATCATGGGTGTTCCTCAAAATATCTTTGAATTCAGTTTTCACTGACGAAAAGTCTGTTTGGTGATCAAATATATCTTCTTCTTTTAGGTCTTTATCCAAGATCTCATTATTCAAATCTTGCTCTGATTTTATGAGCTAATATTCTTCGAATGTTTAGTTGACCATCATACTGTCAACTAAATCAATCTTCTCGTGCATATTTAGTATGCGTCAAAGATGTGTCGTCATGTCCATCAACATTTAATTTTCCAATCAAAAGTTTATCAACAAACGAAGCACTCAGCTAAGCCTTTTTTGAGCCCCTCAGACAATGAAGACTGCTTGCTGCTGTTGAGAAGGTCATTTTGCTGCTCTGTTATAGTTTTTGTGCAAGTGGATGTGATTAAAGATCAAGTGACGATGGTTCATAATTGAAGTTCGTATTATAAGATTCTTCCAAGAGTTTATGTTACAGGATTCATTTCAAAAGTTGTTCAAGTTGCACACTTCAATTCTCTCCGTGTCCAACTTCAGGGGGGGTGTTGAAATATCACACGTACATGTTACTATGGGATGGTGCTAGTGAATTGTAGACTCACCAAGATAGCCGTGGACACCAATCAAGATAATTGAAGTGCCGCAGTCAAGTCTCCTAACTAGATAATAGGATCAAGCAGTTGTAAATCCTCTATTCTAGATAGACTAGTTTACATAGTCAGAGATATAGTTTCTTTATCTTCTTTATTCCTATAATTTATAAATAGGAAGAACCAAAGCAAATTTAACCATCCCAGAATCATCAAACTCTGGAGATCATAATCAAATTATCCCTTCGGGGATTTCTCAGTGGATGTAGGAGTTAGTGCCGAACCACTTTAATTCTCTTGCCTTGTTAATTTATTCATGTTTGATTGATTTTGTTTAATCGATGATCCGTCTCGATACCCATAATTTATTATGATATCAGAGCGGGGAGATCCGCTCGAATCGCTTCCTCTTTCTAAAATTTGTTTTAGTATTTCTTTTCATCAGTACGATCTTGTGATGGTGAACAATAGTCATCATCAAAAACAAAATCGGTCCAATCTTTCTGTCTGTTCGTTTTGTTAAGAACATTCGAAAATACATGGTCTTCAATTATGCTCCAGTTCTCATGAGCTACTGAATTCCATTATCCAAATTCAAATCAAATGAATAGTTTATGGGTATCAAACATAGAGCTAATCATGTGTCGTATGCTCTCTTATCTCATCACGTCATCAGTTAACTTTGTTTTCTTATTTATATTTCTATCCATACCTTACTAAATTTCACGTAGTATGGGTCATAATTGATTTGCACAAACCAAACCCTATGAGTGTTTATTCATGACAACCACAATCCATTCATCATGGGTTTTCTCAAAATCTTTGCTAATCAATTTTTTTTAAACCTTGTTTCCAGTTGGATGAAGAATTCGTGAAGCAGAACTCTATCTAAAGTCTGTGAAGGATTCATCTAGCGTGATTCTTCCATTTCTTAGAGAAGTGAATTTTCCTTCAAAGCATGGATGGAAGGTACAACAAAAGTTCCTTTGTTAGTGTCTGTACGTTCGTAGGCACTTTCATTTAATCCAACAACTTGATTTTACTCTGTATTATTCAATTGTTTCACATCCAGAACAACTAGTTTATCTAACTAATTTTGTTCTTTGATACTGCCATCTATTGGCTCTCTAAATTTCTGATCCAATCATTACCGCCAAAGATATTTTCTATCTTTTGGAATCTCATGTCGATTCACGTCATGTTTTGCTCTAATGAGTTACTTATATCTGATGATAGTCTACTTTTCTCAATTGCATTTCACTGCTATCTTTGTTACGGGTCATCTTGGACCTTATTTTGTTTCCTGCTCTTGACCAATATCTTGAGGGTTTATTCAATCTCAACCCATTCATCATGGGTGTTCCTCAAAATATCTTTGAATTCAGTTTTCACTGACGAAAAGTCTGTTTGGTGATCAAATATATCTTCTTCTTTTAGGTCTTTATCCAAGATCTCATTATTCAAATCTTGCTCTGATTTTATGAGCTAATATTCTTCGAATGTTTAGTTGACCATCATACTGTCAACTAAATCAATCTTCTCGTGCATATTTAGTATGCGTCAAAGATGTGTCGTCATGTCCATCAACATTTAATTTTCCAATCAAAAGTTTATCAACAAACGAAGCACTCAGCTAAGCCTTTTTTGAGCCCCTCAGACAATGAAGACTGCTTGTTGTTGTTGAGAAGGTCATTTTGCTGCTCTGTTATAGTTTTTGTTCAATTGGATGTGATTAAAGATCAAGTGACGATGGTTCATAATTGAAGTTCGTATTATAAGATTCTTCCAAGAGTTTATGTTACAGGATTCATTTCAAAAGTTGTTCAAGTTGCACACTTCAATTCTCTCCGTGTCCAACTTGAGGGGGGGTGTTGAAATATCACACGTACATGTTACTATGGGATGGTGCTAGTGAATTGTAGACTCACCAAGATAGCCGTGGACACCAATCAAGATAATTGAAGTGCCGCAGTCAAGTCTCCTAACTAGATAATAGGATCAAGCAGTTGTAAATCCTATATTCTAGATAGACTAGTTTACATAGTCAGAGATATAGTTTCTTTATCTTCTTTATTCCTATAATTTATAAATAGGAAGAACCAAAGCAAATGTAACCATCCCAGAATCATCAAACTCTGGAGATCATAATCAAATTATCCCTTCGGGGATTTCTCAGTGGATGTAGGCGTTAGTGCCGAACCACTTTAATTCTCTTGTCTTGTTAATTTATTCATGTTTGATTGATTTTGTTTAATCGATGATCCGTCTCGATACCCATAATTTATTATGGTATCAGAGCGGGGAGATCCGCTCAATCGCTTCCTCTTTCTAAAATTTGTTTTAGTATTTCTTTTCATCAAGTACGATCTTGTGATGGTGAACAATAGTCATCATCAAAAACAAAATCGGTCCAATCTTTTCTGTCTGTTCGTTTTGTTAAGAACATTCGAAAATACATGGTCTTCAATTATGCTCCAGTTCTCATGAGCTACTGAATTCCATTATCCAAATTCAAATCAAATGAATAGTTTATGGGTATCAAACATAGAGCTAATCATGTGTCGTATGCTCTCTTATCTCATCACGTCATCGTTAACTTTGTTTTCTTATTTATATTTCTATCCATACCTTACTAAATTTCACGTAGTATGGGTCATAATTGATTTGCACAAACCAAACCCTATGAGTGTTTATTCATGACAACCACAATCCATTCATCATGGGTTTTCTCAAAATCTTTGCTAATCAATTTTTTTTTAAACCTTGTTTCCAGTTGGATGAAGAATTCGTGAAGCAGAACTCTATCTAAAGTCTGTGAAGGATTCATCTAGCGTGATTCTTCCATTTCATAGAGAAGTGAATTTTCCTTCAAAGCATGGATGGATGGTACAACAAAAGTTCCTTTGTTAGTGTCTGTACGTTCAGTAGGCACTTTCATTTAATCCAACAACTTGATTTTACTCAGATTATTCAATTGTTTCACATCCAGAACAACTAGTTTATCTAACTAATTTTGTTCTTTGATACTGCCATCTATTGGCTCTCTAAATTTCTGATCCAATCATTACCGCCAAAGATATTTTCTATCTTTTGGAATCTCATGTCGATTCACGTCATGTTTTGCTCTAATGAGTTACTTATATCTGATGATAGTCTACTTTTCTCAATTGCATTTCACTGCTATCTTTGTTACGGGTCATCTTGGACCTTATTTTGTTTCTGCTCTTGACCAATATCTTGAGGGTTTATTCAATCTCAACCCATTCATCATGGGTGTTCCTCAAAATATCTTTGAATTCAGTTTTCACTGACGAAAAGTCTGCTTTGGTGATCAAATATATCTTCTTCTTTTAGGTCTTTATCCAAGATCTCATTATTCAAATCTTGCTCGATTTTATGAGCTAATATTCTTCGAATGTTTAGTTGACCATCATACTGTCAACTAAATCAATCTTCTCATGCATATTTAGTATGCGTCAAAGATGTCGTCATGTCCATCAACATTTAATTTTCCAATCAAAAGTTTATCAACAAACGAAGCACTCAGCTAAGCCTTTTTGAGCCCCTCGGACAATGAAGACGCTTGTGCTGTTGAGAAGGTCATTTTGCTGCTCTGTTATAGTTTTTGTTCAAGTGGATGTGATTAAAGATCAAGTGCGATGGTTCATAATTGAAGTTCGTATTATAAGATTCTTCCAAGAGTTTATGTTACTGATTCATTTCAAAAGTTGTTCAAGTTGCACACTTCAATTCTCTCCGTGTCCAACTTGAGGGGGTGTTGAAATATCACACGTACATGTTACTATGGGATGGTGCTAGTTAATTGTAGACTCACCAAGATAGCCGTGGACACCAATCAAGATAATTGAAGTGCCGCAGTCAAGTCTCCTAACTAGATAATAGGATCAAGCAGTTGTAAATCCTATATTCTAGATAGACTAGTTTACATAGTCAGAGATATAGTTTCTTTATCTTCTTTATTCCTATAATTTATAAATAGGAAGAACCAAAGCAAATGTAACCATCCCAGAATCATCAAACTCTGGAGATCATAATCAAATTATCCCTTGGGGATTTCTCAGTGGATGTAGGCGTTAGTGCCGAACCACTTTAATTCTCTTGTCTTGTTAATTTATTCATGTTTGATTGATTTTGTTTAATCGATGATCCGTCTCGATACCCATAATTTTTTATGGTATCAGAGCGGGGAGATCCGCTCGAATCGCTTCCGCTTTATAAAATTTCTTTTCATCAGTACGATCTTGTGATGGTGAACAATAGTCATCATCAAAAACAAAATCGGTCCAATCTTTCTGTCTGTTCGTTTTGTTAAGAACATTCGAAAATACATGGTCTTCAATTATGCTACAGTCTCCATGAGCTGCGGAATTCCATTATCCAGAATTCAAATCAAATGAATAGTTTATGGGTATCAAACATAGATCTAATCATGTGTCGTATGCTCTCCTATCTCATCACGTCATCAGTTAACTTTGTTTTCTTATTTATATTTCTATCCATACCTTACTAAATTTCACGTAGTATGGGTCATAATTGATTTGCACAAACCAAACCCTATGAGTGTTTATTCATGACAACCACAATCCATTTCATCATGGGTTTCTCAAAATCTTTGCTAATAATTTTTTTTTAAACCTTGTTTCCAGTTGGATGAATAATTCGTGAAGCAGAACTCTATCTAAAGTCTGTGAGGATTCATCTAGCGTGATTCTTCCATTTCTTAGAGAAGTGAATTTTCTTTCAAAGCATGGATGGAAGGTACAACAAAAGTTCATTTGTTAGTGTCTGTACGTTCGTAGGCACTTTCATTTAATCCAACAACTTGATTTTACTCAGTATTATTCAATTGTTTCACATCCAGAACAACCTAGTTGATCTAACTAATTTTGTTCTTTGATACTCCATCTATTGGCTCTCTAAATTTCTGATCAATCATTACCGCCAAAGATATTTTCTATCTTTTGGAATCTCATGTCGATTCACGTCATGTTTTGCTCTAATGAGTTACTTATATCTGATGATAGTCTACTTTTCTCAATTGCATTTCACTGCTATCTTTGTTACGGGTCATCTTGGACCTTATTTTGTTTCCTGCTCTTGACCAATATCTTGAGGGTTTATTCAATCTCAAATCCCATTCATCATGGGTGTTCCTCAAAATATCTTTGAATTCAGTTTTCACTTGATGAAAAGTCTGTTTGGTGATCAAATATATCTTCTTCTTTTAGGTCTTTATCCAAGATCTCATTATTCAAATCTTGCTCGATTTTATGAGCTAATATTCTTCGAATGTTTAGTTGACCATCATCTTTGTCAACTAAATCAATCTTCTCGATGCATATTTAGTATGCGTCAAAGATGTGTCGTCATGTCCATCAACATTTAATTTTCCAATCAAAAGTTTATCAACAAACGAAGCACTCGGCTAAGCTTTTTTGAGCCCCTCAGACAATGAAGACTGCTTGCTGCTGTTGAGGAAGGTCATTTTGTCAGCTTTCTGTTATAGTTTTTGTGCAAGTGGATGTGATTAAAGATCAAGTGACGATGGTTCATAATTGAAGTTCGTATTATAAGATTCTTCCAAGAGTTTATGTTACAGGATTCATTTCAAAAGTTGTTCAAGTTGCACACTTCCAATTTCTCCGTGTCCAACTTGAGGGGGGGTTTGAAATATCACACGTGACATGTTACTATGGGATGGTGCTAGTTAATTGTAGACTCACCAAGATAGCCGTGGACACCAATCAAGATAATTGAAGTGCCGCAATTAAGTCTCCCTAACTAGATAATAGGATCAAGCAGTTGTAAATCCTCTATTCTAGATAGACTAGTTTACATAGTCAGAGATATAGTTTCTTTATCTTCTTTATTCCTATAATTTATAAATAGGAAGAACCAAAGCAAATTTAACCATCCCTAATCATCAAACTCTGGAGATCATAATCTCATTCACCCTACGGGGTTTCTCAGTGGATGTAGGCGTTAGTGCCGAACCACTTTAATTCTCTTGTCTTATTTGTGTATGTTTGATTGATTTTGTTTAATCGATGATCCGTCTCGATACCCATAATTTATTATGATATCGAGCCAGGAGATCCGCATTTCCGAATCGCTTCCTCTTTTATAAAATTTCTTTTCATCAGTACGATCTTGTGATGGTGAACAATAGTCATCATCAAAAACAAAATCGGTCCAATCTTTCCGTCTGTTCGTTTTGTTAAGAACATTCGAAAATATGGTCTTCAATTATGCTCAGGTTCTCATGAGCTCTTGAATTCCATTATCCAAATTCAAATCAAATGAATAGTTTATGGGTATCAAACATAGATCTAATCATGTGTCGTATGCTCTCCTATCTCATCACGTCATCAGTTAACTTTGTTTTCTTATTTATATTTCTATCCATACCTTACTAAATTTCACGTAGTATGGGTCATAATTGATTTGCACAAACCAAACCCTATGAGTGTTTATTCATGACAACCACAATCCATTCATCATGGGTTTTCTCAAAATCTTTGCTAATAATTTTTTTTTAAACCTTGTTTCCAGTTGGATGAATAATTCGTGAAGCAGAACTCTATCTAAAGTCTGTGAGGATTCATCTAGCGTGATTCTTCCATTTCTTAGAGAAGTGAATTTTCCTTCAAAGCATGGATGGAAGGTACAACAAAAGTTCATTTGTTAGTGTCTGTACGTTCGTAGGCACTTTCATTTAATCCAACAACTTGATTTTATAAATTATTCAATTGTTTCACATCCAGAATAACTAGTTGATCTAACTAATTTGTTCTTTGATACTGCCATCTATTGGCTCTCTAAATTTCTGATCCAATCATTACCGCCAAAGATATTTTCTATCTTTTGAATCTCATGTCGATTCACGTCATGTTTTGGCTCCTAATGAGTTACTTATATCTGATGATAGTCTACTTTTCTCAATTGCATTTCACTGCTATCTTTGTTACGGGTCATCTTGGACCTTATTTTGTTTCCTCGCTCTTTGACCAATATCTTGAGGGTTTATTCAATCTCAACCCATTCATCATGGGTGTTCCTCAAAATA
This sequence comes from Papaver bracteatum, assembly GCA_023529315.1. Taxonomy (NCBI): domain Eukaryota; kingdom Viridiplantae; phylum Streptophyta; class Magnoliopsida; order Ranunculales; family Papaveraceae; genus Papaver; species Papaver bracteatum. The sequence goes on from JAJJWX010004055.1 coordinate 53,472, forward strand.
TCTTTGAATTCAGTTTTCACTGACGAAAAGTCTGTTTGGTGATCAAATATATCTTCTTCTTTTAGGTCTTTATCAAGAAAAGTCTGTTTGGTTGACCATCAAATATATCTTCTTCATATTTTAGGTCAAAGATTTATCCAAGATCAATCAGTTTATCAACTGAAGCACTCAGCTAAGGTCAATTGCTTGTTCAGGTCATTTTGCTGCTCTGTTATAGTTTTTGTTCAATTGGATGTGATTAAAGATCAAGTGACGATGGTTCATAATTGAAGTTCGTATTAAAGATTCTTCAAGAGTTTATGTTACAGGATTCATTTCAAAAGTTGTTCAAGTTGCACACTTCAATTCTCTCCGTGTCCAACTTGAGGGGGGTGTTGAAATATCACACCATGCATGTTACTATGGGATGGTGCTAGTGGTGTAGACTCACCAAGATAGCCGTGGACACCAATCAAGATAATTGAAGTGCCGGAGTCAAGTCTCTAACTAGATAATAGGATCAAGCAGTTGTAAATCCTATATTCTAGATAGACTAATTTACATAGTCCAGAGATATAGTTTCTTTATCTTCTTTATTCCTATCATTTATAAATAGGAAGAACCAAAGAAAATGTAACCATCCCAGAATCATCAAACTCTGGAGATCATAATCAAATTATCCCTTCGGGGATTTCTCCAGTGGATGTAGGCGTTAGTGCCGAACCACTTTAATTCTCTTGTCTTGTTAATTTATTCATGTTTGATTGATTTTGTTTAATCGATGATCCGTCTCGATACCCATAATTTATTATGGTATCGAATGGAGATCCTCAATAATCGCTTCCGCTTTATAAAATTTCTTTTCATCAGTACGATCTTGTGATGGTGAACAATAGTCATCATCAAAAACAAAATCGGTCCAATCTTTCTGTCTGTTCGTTTTGTTAAGAACATTCGAAAATACATGGTCTTCAATTATGCTCCAGTTCTCATGAGCTACTGAATTCCATTATCCAAATTCAAATCAAATGAATAGTTTATGGGTATCAAACATAGAGCTAATCATGTGTCGTATGCTCTCTTATCTCATCACGTCATCAGTTAACTTTGTTTTCTTATTTATATTTCTATCCATACCTTACTAAATTTCACGTAGTATGGGTCATAATTGATTTGCACAAACCAAACCCTATGAGTGTTTATTCATGACAACCACAATCCATTCATCATGGGTTTTCTCAAAATCTTTGCTAATCAATTTTTTTAAACCTTGTTTCCAGTTGGATGAATAATTCGTGAAGCGAACTCTATCTAAAGTCTTGAAGGATTCATCTAGCGTGATTCTTCCATTTCTTAGAGAAGTGAATTTTCCTTCAAAGCATGGATGGAAGGTACAACAAAAGTTCCTTTGTTAGTGTCTGTACGTTCGTAGGCACTTTCATTTAATCCAACAACTTGATTTTACTCAGTATTATTCAATTGTTTCACATCCAGAATAACTAGTTGATCTAACTAATTTTGTTCTTTGATACTGCCATCTATTGGCTCTCTAAATTTCTGATCCAATCATTACCGCCAAAGATATTTTCTATCTTTTGGAATCTCATGTCGATTCACGTCATGTTTTGCTCTAATGAGTTACTTATATCTGATGATAGTCTACTTTTCTCAATTGCATTTCACTGCTATCTTTGTTACGGGTCATCTTGGACCTTATTTTGTTTCCTGCTCTTGACCAATATCTTGAGGGTTTATTCAATCTCAACCCATTCATCATGGGTGTTCCTCAAAATATCTTTGAATTCAGTTTTCACTGACGAAAAGTCTGTTTGGTGATCAAATATATCTTCTTCTTTTAGGTCTTTATCCAAGATCTCATTATTCAAATCTTTCTCTGATTTTATGAGCTAATATTCTTCGAATGTTAAGTCGACCATCATACTGTCAACTAAATCAATCTTCCTCGTGCATATTTAGTATGCGTCAAAGATATGTCATATGTCCATCAACATTTAATTTTCCAATCAAAAGTTTATCAACAAACGAAGCACTCACCTAAGCCTTTTTTTGAGCCCTCAGACAATGAAGACCGCTTGCTGCTGTTGAGAAGGTCATTTTGCTGCTCTGTTATAGTTTTTGTTCAATTGGATGTGATTAAAGACTATGTCGATGGTTCAATTGAAGTCGTATTATAAGATTCTTCCAAGAGTTTATGTTACGTGATCTCATTTCAAAAAGTTGTTCAAGTCAGCATACTTCAATTCTCTCCGTGTCCAACTTGAGGGGGTGTTGAAATATCACACGACACATGTTACTATGGATGGTGCTAGTGAATTGTAGACTCACCAAGACAGCCGTGGACACCAATCAAGATAATTGAACTCGCCACAGTCAAGTCTCCTAACTAGACAACAAGATCACGCTTGTAAATCCTATATTCTAGATAGACTATTTTTACATAGTCGAGATATAGTTTCTTTATCTTCTTATTCCTATCATTTATAAATAGGAAATCCAAAGAAAATGTAACCATCCCGAATCATCAAACTCGGAGATCATAATCAAATTATCCCTTCGGGATTTCTCGATGTAGGCGTTAGTGCCGAACCACTTTAATTCTCTTGTCTTGTTAATTTATTCATGTTTGATTTATTTTGTTTAATCGATGATCCGTCTCGATACCCATAAT